>JACJUY010008898.1:0-31622 GCA_014220935.1 Platorchestia sp. MABIK | reverse complement strand
TAGTCGTTACCAGGTGAGGGAGAGTTTCAGCGTGGTTAAGGGCATCGTATATAGCATATAGTTCTGCTGTATACTTTACTATGAGAAAAGCAATGCAGGCAATTCAAGCTGTTTTCTTTTCCAAGTTCCATTGATTATACACATGAATATGAAGTTTGACAGTTGTAAAAAAGTGTAAATTTGAATTATTTTTAGACTTGAAGAATAATTATAAAAGGACGAAAAGTGAAGAGACAATGATTCGGTTTAAGAACCGATGGCGCAACTCGAGCATCGCTCATAAAAACTTCGGCCGCAACCTAAGGGGAACAACAATATTTTAAATTTTTATGAGAGTTCGCTAGGAAAAAATTATTAATTTCCTATAATTTGGACTTGACCAACTCATATTCATTTTAATTGTACAATTGATTATTAATACGAACGAAAAAAACGTACAGAAATCCAATTGAAGTACTGTGAATATTGATTACTAAAAACAATTTGTCAGAAACCGAAAAATTAACAAAAACAATTGCCGAAAAAGAAAGGTCTCCAAATGCTTTAGGCCGAGATATTTTATGCTTTCTGTTTAACAGACCCTGTTCTGACTGAAGGGATTTAAGCGTAGTCTTAAGATATTTTAAAAACCAATGTTAAACATTTCTTGTTTTAACTCTATTGGAAATAAACCGTTTTTCTTTTATTTTTTGGGGAGGGCTGCATGGATACCTCTTCGAAACTCCATAAATTCTCAAAAAAGCAATGTTTCATAAGAAAAAAGTAGGTCGAAATACAATGAAAACCGGCAAACAATTTAACTTTGCGTACTCAATTCCATAAAATTCTTCCTAGTAGACTGCATTAAGTACGGGAATGTTTATTCGAAAAAGCTACCGAAAGCAGGCGCTATAACAAAAACCCTCGAGAAGAAATCTTGGTGGATGGCGCGTGAGCGAATTTAGCAAAAAGTTAAAGATCAATTTAGCTTCAGAGTAGATAAGTATACTATGTGACAATTGTTAATCCTGCTCGACCCGAGGCCCTGAATCTACCCGTTGAACGTCTAACCATACTTGGTCAATTCGAACACATGAGGATAGACATTTGCAATGCTTAACACTTTGACTGCGGCAACTAAATATTAAGTTCAACACCAAACTCAAATTTGAAGTTATTTTGGAATACTTTTTAAGTATTTTAAAAAGGTGCTTCACAAAACCGGCACCTTTTCTTCGTGCATTTTCGTATGAAATGAGCGCATATGTAATAGAAGAAATCAACAGGCACGTCACTTCATCATAACTGACATCACCTCTTCAACGCTACAGCCGGAAAAGTTATGAACTTCCATTTCTCAACGCAAAACAGAAACCTGAAAGTACATGCGCCAAATTCTTCCTACCTCTATAGCAACCCACAGCTGATAACTTTAATAGTTCAAATGAGAAATTGAACGTTAAACTAACAACTACAAACAGTTAGTTTAACTTGAAGAACAATTCCATGCTCGTGATTTGGCACAAGCTCACAGGTACACTAGTTTGTCCAACGCCGACTGATAGACTTGGCGTTTCACAGAGTTTGTTTTTCTGTTGCTATGGCTACAGCTCTGGAGTCCTCCAGCACTCTGACTTAGACCCGTATTGCTCGGCGCTGCCGTACATTAGCGTAACAAGAATTTCTTTACCATGCTAGCCCTTAATCATGTAATTCCTCAGACAAATGCAAAGAAAAACGAGAAAAATAGATACACCTTTATTGGAAACTCTTCGAGTATTTCACATGAACGCGATGAACGCAAGTCACAACCGAACTGGAAATTATAGGAGCAAGGTAGGCAAAGCCCCACTGGGAGACGGGCGAGTCTATAAAAAATTAGGAAAATACAATGAACAAAGTCGTATCAATGGCTCCGATAGGTCGTCAGAAATTTCAACACACATATGGCGATTAGCTAATTTACCACGTTGAGGTAAGTAATAAGTTTGAACATGTAAAATGAAATGCTTTGTCAGCTCCTTATCGCAAAGTAACTTAGTAACAAACCAGTTACAAACAACTTCCTTCAACAAATATGGGATCGGCAAGCAGACTTCGTCGTGTCAAATAGAAGCCTGATTCATCTTCAACAAGAAATAAATACACTGATGACAAGCGTGTGTCATTAGCTCTGGAACTCTATATTTGGATTATCGAAATTTAGAAATGGCTAGTAAAATTTGTGTTGAGGAAAACAAACTACCAAGCACCAAAAATAATTACACGACCATTAACTGTGAAAATACATTTCCACATAGTAAATCTGGAGAAAAAAAAATTAGTTAAAAAGGCTTTTGGGAGTCTGATAATGAAAACAAGGCAACTCTCTAATATGTCACTAGACATACCTGCGTGAGAACAGGAAAAAAGACCTATAGGTTTAGTATTTACAGAGACAAAGCAGCAGCGGCATGGCCTTCATTGCTTTTGCTAACGAAAGGCAGTTCAGCGCAGGAAATGTGAGTGAAGCGTACAACGAGGTCCCAGCTGACGCTCTCGTAGCTGCGCCGTAGCTTTTAGGGTCTGGCGCACAAAAGCGTCAGTGCTTAGCGTCTATGGCGCAGAACAGCGTCAGCGCTTAGCGTCTATGGCGCAAAACAGCGTCAGCGCTTAGCGTCTATGGCGCAAAACAGCGTCAGCGCTTAGCGTCTATGGCGCACAACAGCGTCAGCGCTTAGCGTCTATGGCGCACAACAGCGTCAGCACTTAGCGTCTATGGCGCACAACAGCGTCAGCACTTAGCGTCTATGGCGCACAACAGCGTCAGCACTTAGCGTCTATGGCGCACAACAGCGTCAGCTCTTAGCGTCTATGGCGCACAACAGCGTCAGCTCTTAGCGTCTATGGCACACTAGTGCCACGCAATCACTGGTGCAGTCTAGAATTATTCCTCATTTAACCAGAAGCAACGACAGCACGAAGAAGATCAGTTCAATTGGTCAGGAGGCACTTCGGACGAAATTCCTTTACTTCCTACATTTTACTTTGGAAAAAATACAGATTTCTGCATCCAATTTAAGTGCACGTGAGGTACGTAAGCAACAACAACAAGAATAATTTAACTCCAGTGAGCAGAGGACGGAAGGTTCGAAGATCAGTGAAAGCTGACGTTGTATTTAAAGAGGAAAAAAATGAAAAACGTAAATCCGTATTTTGATTTTCGGTAGGTGAAACCACTGGATTGGGACTCGGCGTTCACCACGCGCGCGTGGCTGGAACACACCAGTACAATTTCCGTAATACTATGTACAATGTTGTCGTTAGCTACAGTCATGTAATCAGTTATATCAAAAAGCATTTAGTTGGACAATAGTATGGACAGCGACACGAAACGATGCTTTATAAAATACAGGAACAAATACAAAATATACAACGCTAGCTACAAGGCGGAATTGTTCGAGCTCTAAGAGTGCTGTAAATGTAACGAGTATATGTACACGAATACAAGAGCACGGACTGCCACGCGTCACAACGGCGGGTCGAACCAACAAAACCAGCAGCGGTATCGACAACTCGCCGCTACAGCAGCCTGACGTCACGCAGAGCTCTCAAGTCCCTAGAAACGGTCTCGCTGTACAGTCTTGGAGCTCTTCATGACGCTATGCGGAGCCAGGCTAAGCTGTTGTAGGTTCGACCAGCTACATTATGCCGAGTTAAAGACTGCGCTACACAATATCTTCTTCCAGCTCACAGAGCTGCTCAACCAACATGGCGAAATCGCCATCTATCATAACGTTCAACGATCATTATATTTCTCTACGATGCTATGCATTTGGGCCTCCATAACTCAGAGAACGAAGTTGATTGCGCCTTAAAAACTCGTACATATCGAGTTTGAAGGGGTATAGCAAAATTATTACAACAAGCAACAATGATTACTTCGTGTCTTTCCCTCCGTCAACCGCAATTACAGTTGCAATTTCAAATTATATTTGCTTCAGAGCGCGCTTCCAAGGAACAAGTCGGGCTAAGAATCATCAAAACGCGGGATAATCTCTATGAGGTATTCAAGCACACAACTGTCCCACCTAAATCAAATTAGGTGAAGGAAAAACATCGCGATTCAATTCAAGTTGGTACAGCCATATTCATGTGAAAACTTCACTGGTTACTGCTTAACGTGTCCCGGAACACACTTGCCAAATATGTTACTTTCACTGGAAGGCACTTCTTTACTATTTTTACACACCAATTAGAAGGCAACAACAGTTTTACCATGTTCGATGCTCGTTCCACGGAAATGCTTCGACTCACACACACATTTGCGATTCGAGTAGAAATTTACACCGTTGTTTTCAAGTCCCAATTTTTACACAAGCAAAAAAATACTCTTGCCTCTCGATTGACCAATGCAAAAATCACATCTTCATTCATAGTTCGATTTCTTCATTCACATTGCACACCGAATACCGTTCAACTTTTCTTCTCGTAGGCAATAATTAAACAAATTTTACAACAATGATTACTTTTATATGAAACGTACGAACAGACGAAGCATTATTCGCACAGTAATTTAATAAAGGAAAATGAACAACACTCCATTCTTATAATAATGTGACGTATTCTAACCGTGCTGGCCGTGATACCTGTAGAATACTGTTAAATATTTTCATAGCTTCCAAAAATACACAAATAGTAATGCAGTACAACTGCTTTTCAAACACACGGTAAGATAATATGATGAAAGGTGTAAATTTGCCCTACGAAGAGAGGTAATCATTTACAGGCAAATCCTCAGACTCTCTACAATCATAAATCATCAGAGGAGCTGACAAATAGTGCGCCTAAGTAAGCTTCATTTTCAGGAGAGCTCTCACAAGTACGTCAGTTCTTTTGTAGGAATATGTTTCATGTTTCCAGGTAAGTGCTGGATTTCCTAAAAGCCATGAAGCAAGGTTGAACTCGCAGACAAAGTGCGTTAGATAACATCCAAGAATAATTTATTTCGAGTGATTCATTTTTCCACACAAGACAGGCATGGCGTGACATAAGACTGAATGACACACTTCTCAGAATGCTGTTACTATCTGTGACTGCGTCACTTCCTCACAACGCCAGCCCTCAAGCCAACGGTTGCTACACTAATTTCATAAGGTGAAGTATTTTAGCTAGAGCAAATCTCAGAGCAGTACGTCAGGCAACCTTCTATTGTCAGTCTTTACATATTGGTGTGAAGTATTGCAACTGTGGGCAAATTTTAAGGGCAAGTTTAAGACGGATTTGCTACGCACATTGACGTGAATCATTCGTATACACTTTTCACTTTTAAAAGTCCGCAACAAATCGACAGTAATGACACACAGTTCTTTAAGATATTCGCAAAAAATTAGTTTCACTTTCAAGAGAGCCAAAGATAAATTCATGGCAGCAGCACGAGGCCAGACATTCATTAGGTGGGGTAACTTTTCCTTTTCCAGATGGGTATTTTAGAGGCCGCAGACGCGGTCTCCTGGTCTCATTTAGACGGCCCCATCTTGGCAATGAGGTCGTCGAGCAGCGTGGTGAGCTCCTGGTTGTCTCGGGATTTGCGATCCAGTTGCTCTTGTAGTGAAATGATCTTCATCTCAGCTTTCTTGAGAAGCGCGCCCATCTTAGTCAGCTCCTGGTCAGTGTTCTTCTTCAGCTTGTCGTACTCGTCGCTCGCTCTGGTGGCAGTAACATCATTCAATATACATTCGAAATGAAAATAATAGAAAAAGCGACAAACAATTGGTCGCTACACACGCTAACCAGAGGCCAGGGTTTTGTGGATGATCATGGAACTCAATGTAATGAATTTCAATGCAAAATGATGATCATCAATAACATTAATTAATACAAATTTACTATTTTTAGATAAAAGCCATTGTTGTTATTAAACAATGAAAATGATGGGTCAGAAGTACTGTTGAAAACACAAGCCAAGTTTGCAAAAAATAACACAAATTCAAAGTGTCAAATATAACACTAACGTTGCATGAAATGTTCAGTTGTATTCGTCACTGGTTAAAATTTTACTGCAGCTTAATTGAAATGAAGTATCGTTAGAAAATTCTACTCCGTGCAAGTAAATTATCATTTATTGAAACAAAATTTTGAGTGAACTACAGAGATAATACAGAAAATCTACTTGTTACAAGCTTACAGATACCCCAGGAGTTGAGAGACGCAGTTCAAACTGCTGAGATAGATCTACTAATCCCGGTCATAAAAAATGACATTAAACTGAGCATAAATTTCAGTACTAGCTTAAAACTACAGTCCACGCTTAGATGGCAATCTATTTAAGCAAAGGCGAGGCACATGACCAAGTGGGAAACAGTAGTTCAACACTATTAAGACGATTCGACTTGTTTCTGCTAGCTTAAACTCTCGGTTTTTATCTTGGATTCATTTCCAATTTGAGGCAAATTTATTAGAAAAGGGAAAAGTGAAGTTGTACAACAATACATGAACTCCAAAAGACTCGCGAAAAGATAACACGCACACACGCATTATTTACGCGTCCATTTTCAAATGCCCAGCTTTTCGAGACTGTAACAGATCTTCATAAAATATTCATCTTCAAGAGTCCAGTAAAATATGACTTCGTAGGAAACAGCAGGTATAAAATTTATCTTTATCTCACAGAGCACGTTTGGTGAACGCCCCCATTTCTAAATGCCCAGCTTCTTGAAATCGTTACTAATCTTCAATACATTCCAATCGTTTAGCGGTAAGTAAAATATTTATTCGTAGGGCACAGCTGGTTTGAATTTTATCTTTGATTAAGTACGTTTGATGAACGCGCCCATTTTCAAATGTACAGCTTCCTGAAATCGTAACTAATCTTCATACAACATTCACCTGCATGTGTCATGTAAAATATCAATTCGTGGGTGCACAGCAAGTATAAATATAATTATTGTTTAACCCCGTTTGCCTGAATCAGCGAGAGCCACATAGAAGACCAGCTCCCGAGATGCCCAGAATTGGACCAGGGCCAGCCCGCGCCACTCACTGCTGCATCTTATCCTCGGCGTGCTGCTGGAAGGTGACGAGCGTGGCCTCTTGCCTCTTCAGCTTACCCTCGTAGTCGGCCACGGCCCCTCGCAGCGTCTCCTCGTTCCGGCGCAGCGTCTCGACCACCTGCTTCGTGCGCTCGTATTTCCTGCACAGTAGATCATGGGTCAGTTCCAGCTTCCCTATCCTCATCACATGAGTTGCCGTGAGACGAAAGAGCAACTCACAATCAAGGGAATAAAGTGTACGGGGAATTTATGCATAGCTGAGCTCCCACATACAATACCTTGTGTATCAAAACTGTAAAATTAAAAGAAGTTCTTGATACAAGATGTACGTTGAAGAAAAAATGATTGATGCCGAAAAATAGTCACATGTTTAACATCAACAGGCAAGAACGACTAACAGCACTTTCAGTGAACGGTCTGCTATTGAAAGAGAATTTGTCCCTCAAAAAGTACGAGGCAATTGAATAATTGAATAAGTCTACGCATTCATACAATGTCGAGAGTAAAAATTCATACCATTTTACATATTTCCACTCTAAACAAAGCAAACTAACATAAAACGTAATTTGAAGCCTGAACAGCACTTGTTTGCATGACACCCAACAACTCACCTATGAACGTCAGAAAACGCAGTCTCAACGTTCGCCAAGTCTTCGAGTGCCTGGTTTTTCTGAGCTTCTAGATCTTTCATTTTCTGTTCCTGCTCTTTATCCAAAGTGGTCTTCCCTTTGACGACTGCGGCGAGCATCTCCTTGTACTGCTCGAGCATCTTGAGCAGTGCCTCGCGGGACTGCGTCACCTCGACGACGGCGCTGCGCAACTCGGCCAGCTCCTTCTGCTCCTCCTTCATCTTGACGTGTAGGTCCTGCTCCTTCTCGCTGGTGCACTGGCTCATGCGCTGCAGCCGCTCTTCGAACTGCGCCTCCTGCCGCTTTAGCAGCGCATCCACCTACAATATCAGGCGATGAAGTTAGGATATCGGGGCATCACGCTAGTGCGACGTCGTATGGTCAAGGAACAGTGAAGATGTTGAATCACAATAGTAATATTCTTGACAAAGACATTTTGTTTATTCTCCTGCCTTACTTTGCAAGTATATATGATGCTTGTGATAAATAAATCATTGGAATCTTTCAAGAGAAAAAAGAGCAAAACAGGTCAGTGAAGCACACAGGCAATGTACAGAAAGCGAGTGCAGAAGTAAAACGACTGAGGTAAATTTCCTTCCTTCCATCTTGAACGCAAACGAAGAAATTAATTATACAAACAAGATCAGAAGTACTGATCATTGAGTTTTAATTTTAATTTTCACGCAAGCAAGAAAATATCGGCAGGCACGCAAGACCACCTCATAAGAACAATGTGTGCTGTTTTCAAATAAATAAAATATTCAAAATACATGGAAAATCTGGAACTGGATGAAAGAAAAATACAAGAAAGCCCGTAAAAATTACGCTCCGCCACTGAAATGAAATTTCTAACAGCAACGGAACCAGGGAAACAATTAAAACAAAGAGCGCATTTGACTGTGTTAAACAGTGCCTCCCTCAACAGATTAAAGCACTTGATAAAAGTAAAAGAAGAATAATGTCAGATACCACAATTCATGTAAGTTGTTGCTCAAACTCTGCTGAACAATATGAACATGCACGTAAAAGCGCGGGGGCTTGTGTAAACTCCTTAGCAAGATGCGTAGCACAAGAAAAAGAATCCGAAAGTACAGAGTAAATAATTACAAACGATGGGGTGTTGACTCCCATAGTCTGGATGCCGGTACGAATACCACGAAATGGAAGGCATAAGAATAGTATAACAACCAAACTAAGCTGGCACATAACATTAGATATTAGTATAAGCCTCCCTAACCGCGGTAAAGGCGTTCCAAATAGAGGAAAGAGGAATGCACCATTTAGTATAGAGTTAAGGGAGCGCAGAATCTATGCACAGGCGCGTAGAAACAGTTAGCTGAGAAAGAAGTTAAAAAAAAACGAGAAAAAAGTTCAAGAAAAAAGTAGCGGGTGCTGAAAAACAGGTCAGCAGTGAACCGAAAAAAAATAATCCGCAACAAAACAAAAAAACCTTTTATTTCAACAAAAGGAAAGCCTACCTAACCTTCAGCTCGGGACCTCTCTGGGCTCGTACACTACAAATAGAAACAATGAACTAAAACTTAGAAACAAGAGGAGAAGAACCTTTACATAATTGTTGAAAGCTCCGAGTACTGCTGTTCGATTTTGCGTGCAGTTTAGGCAAGAGAATTTCTTTAAAATAATACAACGCTAGAAATATACACGACGGCTTATAGCGCAGTAAACATTTGCAATTGAACTGATGGATTTATTATAAATTAGTTTTAGCCTCCCTTTACCACAACAAAAATGGTCAAAAAGATGAAGGATGAAGGCACCTTTTAGTATGGGGTAAGGGAACGTAGAATCTACGCACAAAGGGCGTTCTCGCAAAGGATCCAGTGCGCATAGAAACAGTAAGGTAACAAGGAAGGTTGTGAAACAAGATAAAAGTTGAAGAAGAAAGCCAGATGGGCTGAAAAATAGGACAGCAATGAACCGAAATTACATGGTCCTTAACAAAACAATTTCTTTCAACAAAAAGAAGGCCTACCTAACTCTCAGCTCTGGACCTCACATTTTTCCCTTAGGTGCACTAATTCCCATAGATATAATAGTTGTATACCCCTGAGGGGTTGCAATTGAACTTTAACAGAATGAATAAAAAAAGTTTGCATGAAATAAAGTTAAATACAAGCCACGTTTAAAGCAAGGTAGAACGTCACACCGTTTAAAACTCAAAAAGAAGTTCGTTGAGCTAATGCTTATCGTGACAAGAGAAGTATCTGTTTCCAATAGCGATGAACAATCAAACTTATATATATAAGAAAATTGTTGTCTCATACAAAAAATCCCCACAATTGAGTTGAGCACAGTGAAATTTCAGGAGATAATACAGTTTCCGATAAAAAATACATCCAGTACACCTAATTTCAGGCAAAGCAAAGCTCGAGAAGAGCGAAGCCACTTTCTTCACACACACACACACACACGCGGGACGTACTAGAGTTTTTCCTCAAGAAGCAGTAAATTAAGATTACAACTGACCTAGTAGCACAAGCGAACACAACGCAACGCAAACTAGAAAGCAGGGTTTGTAAAACTGAGCATTCCACAGAAGTAAGCGTGGGCGACTCACCCGCTTATTCAAGTCAGGGTCAGCCTAGAGGCGGCAAGGGGAGGGAGGCAAAGCTTTAGTGCTCAGTAATAGCGGCAGCCAAAGAGGGACGTGGTAGTGAGGGTGTGATGTCCTCATCATGAGGGGCGCTTCAATGGAAGTGTGAAGTGATGCAATCGGGAGTCACGATCACTGATGAACGAGTCCAAATAACGCACAGTGAGGTGTATGATGAACTGTATATTTTACATGAATTGATTCAAGAAAAGGGTGAAGCCGAACACTGGTGACATTTACTCGCGAGTTCTCGTAGTGAAAAAAATTGACAAGTAATTGATGGTTAACTTCTGGTAGGGGTTTTAGTTACCATTTCAATTACGTCGAGGCAATAACAAGGCGGTGGGATTAACGTGAACCATATTTTGGAAAAATTTGCATCGTTCAAACTTTTATGGAAAAAGACTTGACGTTTGCCATCACTAAGAATGTGAAGTTAATACTGGGAATAAAGCTACAAGCTATGGACCTAGGACTTACGTAAATGAAAATGACCCAAGAACCAAATAAATTGGTAGTAAGCAAAACGCGAGCCATGAGAAAACCGTGCAAGTTACGGCAAATTTTGAGCAAAATACTTCAGTGCAAGACTTTCCCGCGGATAGAAACTTCGTTACATCGAAGGTTTCAAAAGCGTACTTCCTTTTGTCTGCTTTTTGAATTGTGCGAGAGTGCACGATTTCCCCAAAGTAAGACAATATTGAATTCAAAACCATAGTTTAGAAAGCGGAAATAATTTGAAAGTTCAAATCACTTGAAAGTTGCAAATTTTCACTTTCACCTGGACACTGCACCTGAGTCCAAGAGAGCCATCAGGGCTACAGACACTAAAGAGACGTATCATTCGGCTCAGAAACACGTGCAATGAGCAATACTAATGCACGTTGCTTTCTAGTGGAGTTCGCCACGAAACAATGATATATGGGAGCCACGGAAACGGAACTGAGAGTGTCACGTGATGGATGGATGCCCAGTAGCAATCTACGGCAAATTTGGAGCAAAATACTTCAGTGGAGGAAATACAGAAAAGTTAGAATGAAGCAAACACGATTAAAACCAAAGGCTTAATGGAATAAACGTTAAGTATCCCGATGAGCGAAATTAATCAAGAATGGTCGTGAATAAGAGTAAGTGAAATTGAAATTTGAAGCCAAAGGAAAAATGCAGTGAAGTGAACAGAAGATAAAGTGTGCTATAATTGGCCCATGGAAGCATAGCTATAAGGGAAGAGACTGACTGTTTCAGTAGCACAATAAGTTACAGAGCATTATTCCTACGCTAATGATTATATCCTGTGTCATGCTGATGATGGGATAACATCAGGAATTCTCTTGTTAGTGATAAAATTTGATGGCAAGAAAATTGTTGAGAAAGTTTTGATTGAAGAAAATGTTCATGAGAGAGAAATTTTGACGTGATGAAAATGTGTACGATAGAATTAGTTTTAATGGGAAGTAAAATTTTGATGGGAGAATGGCATTTCGTTAGCGGGAAATATTGTTGCAATTCTTAAATACTAAAATACCAATTTTAGCTTAAGCTAACCCAGATGGTTTAGAATAAATTTAAACGTGTTTTCTTTTGCTGCATGGACCGGACCTCTTCACTGACTCCATGATATAACAAGCGGGTGACAAAAAACACACGAGAAAAATAGTAAAAATTGAACTATTTCGACTGAGTAAAATCATCTCAAAATACTACTTGAATGTACTAACGCGTTATTCAGCACATCATTGAAGCAATATCAAGTACTTAGAAAAACGATGAACAAAGCTCAAATTAGATTATATGTTAGTTTAAGCCTCCCTAACCGCTACAAAAAAGAGCGCATCGAAGAGAGGAAGGAGGAAGGCACCATTTAGCATGGAGATAAGGGAATGCGGAATCTATGCAGAAGAGGCATAGAAACAGAAAGTTGAGAAAGAAGTTCATGAAAAAAGATAAAAGTTGAAGAAAGTAATAGGTTCTGAAAAACAGGACAGCAGTGAACCGAAAAGAGATGGTCCTTAACAAAAACGCATTGTATTTCAACAAAAAGAAAATCTACTTAACTCTCAGATCGGGCCCTCACACATTCGGAGTGCTAATTCCCATAGATACAATAGTTGCATCCCCCAGAGGGGTGAACAAAGCTCAATACTTTTTCTCTAATATACAGCATCAGTATATAAATAAACACATTCGACCAATGAGAAGAAAAATTTTCGCTTTAGAATTATGCATAATACAGACATTCAGTATTTTTGAAATCAAAGAATTCATAAAATCAAACTACGAATAGAAAAAAGATGCCAATGCAGAAATTATTCACGGTTAGAAAGTTGCTCCATGCAAAGATGTTACAGACCCGATCAAAACACTTGGGAAGTGCACAAGTATTCAGGTATTACAAACAGCTCATGTAAGGAATGCAGCGTTTCGACATTAAAGCAATTCGCTGCCCCAGTATACCGAGTTGTGTAGCTAAGCAGTAAATTCGACCTCGGTTATTGCCTAAACTCCATTTCAGGTCCTGTTGCCAGGAACAGAGAATACAAGAATAAAATATGGAACAAGTAGAAACCAAAAGTTGCTCTTCAATCCAGTCCAGCAAAGCTCCATGCCGTCAGACACTAATCACGCACAGGCATCAGAGTGGAAGTCGAGAAGAATGGGTAAGTAGGAGGTTAAGGCGTCAATAAAACAACTAACATTACTACCGAAAGTTCGTTGTGGCCACTACCACTATCTCTTGTACAACACTGGGGAGAGAAAAATGCTAGGAGGAGTAACAATCACAGTCACAGTTTAAAGTTTTCATGCACAGACACCAGTCCGTTCCAACCTAACGCAACGGTCATTTTACAAGTGTGTGATTGGCCCTATAATTCAACAGCAAGTGAGGAATCTCTCTTTGGTTCAGAACAAGCCTTTTAGTAATAAATAATAATTTCTAGATTTTACAACAGGAAGTGAGTTCTGCAGTTGGTTCAGTTCGTCAAAGCAAAATCCCGCGTGGTGAAAGCGGGTATGGTGTTCCCTACTTCTGACAGAAGCCCAATGTTTGCTTGATGTCAGGTACTATAATAAATAGCAATATTTGCGCTTCATTCGACATATACACCTCAATGAATACATTTAAAAGAGAACTCTAGACATTGCCCTGCTTCAGTTGAAACAAAACCATCAAAAAATGTAAAGAAAATCAGATGCACCGCAAGCTCATCTATTCTTTCAGGAACCACATTTATATTTCGCTCCATGATTACAATCAGGTTGTAGTAATGGTTTCGCTACTTCTTTTAACCCAAAGGATGGGAGTGAGCATCTGAAGTACAAGCTCAGAGATCAGAAGAGTTCCGCTCTGACCTCGTCTATCCATCTTCCTCGTTTGAGATGCCCCAACTCGAGAGCCGCGGTCAAGTACAGGCGGACAATACCGCGTGGTGTGCGAGTATCCTCAACTCTAGCAAAGCTACTTACTCTGCACAGGACTAAGCACTAGTTAAAACTTAGACCGAAATTGGTTAACTGAAATTCAATATTCAACTTAAATTTATCAATCATTGTAAGCAATTTTGAAAATAGCAAACATTAACTGGATTATGTTTACATTTAGCTCTAATTAAGCAGTATTATGAAAATCCCCTCCGTGGCCACATGCGTGGCCACGGAGGGGATTGCGGCCGAAGTGTTAACTGGAGAAATTTACCACACTGGCACTAATAACACGCACACTAGGGGAACCACTTGATCCGATGGTTTCAACGCCATACATACTAGCGCAGGGTGCAATGAAAGAAAAAAAATCCGCACCATTCCCAGAAGTTTTGTAGCTTTAAAACTGAAGTGAAAGTGCAAACGACAACTAAGTAGATTATCAAATCAAGAAATGAAAGCGGAAAATAGTTACCGATTTCTTTAGTACTGGAATTACTAATGAAATGATTAGTCGTTTTAATGAAAACTAACTTTAAAAAACAATATCTTCACCATTTTGACACAATAGGGATTAAGACAAATGAATATCATGCAAACAACAAGGAAAGGTTTGAGAAAAATAACACGTATGGGGAGGTGAGAAGGAGTAAATTTGCGAGGCTAATTACATGTAGTTCTTATCTTAAAGAGTTTACTCCAAAATACAAAGATGAAAAAGAAGCTGAAATCCTAGGCATTTTTTTCTGAAAGTGAACGGCTACTTTCTCACACGCGAACACAATTTGAGGCAATAATACGCCAATGAAAGGTTTATCCGAGTGGGAATCTCAGTCTGGAATAGCATCATCAATCACAAGCACCATAACAAACAGGAGGGATGACGACGTTTCAGAGCCGCTCCAGCCGTAAGAGCACGTGATGCTCAGGAGCACCGCACTGAGGAAGCATCATAACGCGCTGTCGCACAAGACGACGCAGTCAAGTACCATTGCTCGCCGTCTATCCAGGAATTTCTAATAACGCACACCAACAAGAAGGACGCTAAAAGCTAAATGTACTCGCTTCAACAAGAGATGTTGTCAACCATCTTGTCCATGGTTTACTTTATAGAAGAAGAGTAATAGCGTTAGAATTTACGGTACCTGAAATTCGTTACTTAAATCGCTAGTCAAAGGAAAACCCCTTGTTCAAAACCTAAAGCACTGAATTCTAATAGCAGACACTTTTCAAATTGTTGCGTTTAATGAAGACGGTCTCCCAAAACCAAGCAGGCTACCTTCATTTACATTTTGCACTCAACGACGCAGTAACATAAATGTATGCTTTAGTCCTTCCAAACCACATGTCCACTTGCGACGTAATATCAGCTTCTTCTTCGCTCGCCAGACAGGAGACAAGCTACAGCCAACAGACACTTCTTGGGTTACTCAGTTTCAATACATGACGCCTAATTTTACAGCACCTTCCGCGTCAATCGTCACATCCCACGCACGCACTCTCCTCACCTCAATATGAAATGCTAACACCGAAATTTTTCTCACTTGTTTATATGCACGTTTAGGCCACTGAGCCCAACACAAACTCTGAGGAGAAAGACAAATGGTCATGAAAGGCAACCAGCGAAAGGAGAGACAGAAAAAAGAAGCGCACCTGTGCCTGCGTGAGGTAGCCGCCCTTGTCACTGGAGGCCTCCTGTGGCCTGGGCGTGGGGCTGCTGGTGCCTTCAGGAGCTGACCGCTCCTCTCGCGGGGGCGCCATCACGCCGCACACCTGCCCCCACACACCCAGGTTACGTCGCTTTACTTTACCACATAAAATGTTCAACGTAAGGAAGAAGGCTCGATTGTTACGTCTCTTTACCAGAGAAAATGCTCAACGTAACGAAGAAAGCTCGATATTACGCCTTTGTATTAGAAAAAAAGATTAACACAGGGAAGAAGGGTCGATTGATTTAACATTTAAAGAAAACGGTTAACACGGGAAAAAAAAGACTCGATAGTTCTCACGCCTCCCACCTACGACGTCAGTCGAAAGCTTATGCTTTTCGACGAGTTTCAATAAGACAGCGCCCAACAAAGGAAAGTATAGGCTTGATTGTCAAGTATCCGGATCCCAAAAAACGCTAAACACAAAAAAAAGAACGCATGGCTGTCACGCCCTTCCCTCGAATAAAAACAGCAGAAGATAAGGAATGAAGGGAAGAAGTTTCGATTGTTACGTTTCCTTTCACAGCAAAGGGTCAACAGGAGGAAGAAGGCTTGAATGTTACATTTTTTCTGATGAAGATACAGCGATCAACAAAAGAAAGAAGGTCCAATTTTACAATTTTCTTCCAGAGAAAACAGGAAAAAGAGGAAAGAAGGCGTAATTGTTGTGTTTCTTTCCAAAGGAAATGGTCCACAAGAGAAAAAGATGTCGACAGCTTAGAAAACCATCGGCTGAAAGGAGGTCGATAAAATGTACAACTGTTCGGAGCCAGTAACGTAGTATACTTGAGAAGAAAAATATTTGAAACATGTCTTTCTTGCTTGACAATTTAGCAACAACTAGAAAAATGAAGTGCGCCCACTTCAAGTACATGGCAACAAGTCGCAAACCGATTAGGGTCGCATCAGAATTGGCCGACCTGAGAAACGCCGTTCAACATTAGCTCACAATGAAGCACAGAAATTGATCATTTTCAGATTTCAATGTCTACATAGGGTTAGCATAGCAGGCGCATATCTACGAAAACAGACAGATGAACTATCTTATCAACTTACGAATAAGGCAAACATCGGTGATTCAGCTGCTCCCCTTTTACACCACTTGATAATTTAACAATGCAAATGTGGACCAACTCTATCAATAGTTTCTATTAACTAGAATACCAATTTTTAACAAAAGGAATAAGATGAGCTACATTCTTCCCTAAATACCTACGAATAAACTTGGTCATGTATTTTGAAAATTTTGTGACCTTTGTAAGTCCCTACATCTAAATATGACCGAAAGAATTCAAATCCACATCATAGTCACATAGACAAAGGTCGTAAAACATTTCAATGAAAGTCCAACTCTTATTATACTTTTGACAAGTTAGAAATTTCTGGTTAAAATAAATCCTTAGCGAGTACTAAAAACAAGCAAATGCATTCGTTATCACGTTATCCCTAACAAAAACACTCAAATTTACTCTCAATACCTCTAGTTTAACTCACGCGAAAACAAAAATGACTTCACCTAGCTTTAAACTTTTGAAAATGAAAATATGTAATAACTACATGTAAAATTCACAGTTGTGGCAGTGGAAACATGCACTCAATTTTGAAATTCAGGACAGATTTGCTTTCAATTTCCAAGTTCGTCGCTTATTGACCACCATACAAGAAGACAAATACACCCGATGGCGCGCACAGAAAAATTTCGCCCACAAACGCAGCGATCACTAGAAATAAACACACTATCGCACCAGCACCACGGACAATAACCACCGTACAAATTTTTCTGACGCAATTCAGGCTTACAGGAGCGAATCAAGTATTACAGAAGAATGTGCGGTTCCATACCTTGTCTTTGTCGCTTGATCCGTTGCCGCAGTCCAGACCTTTGCTCGAACTGAAACAAATAATACGGCAGTTAGTCAATTGTTCCCTCAATGGGCGTCAGGAGCATCCATGTTGAGAGAAATCACTTATGATTTCATGATCAAAGAACGTTAGACATTTTTATTCCGATGGCGCGTTATCATCTGAATAACAATAATGAACGGGAATAATGGCTGCCAATTTTAAATAGTACAACGAATGCATTGGCGCAAAATGTTACAACGCAATGCGATGTTTTTTTTTAAAACAAGAGTACAATAAACATTACAAAAATCTCAAGAGAGCTTAAAACGTAGGGTATGTATTCACAGTAAGTGCAATCAATAAAACCACTAACAAAAATATTTCATTCAAAATTATAGCAATGACCCAACCATTGATGCTCGGTGTCATCAAAAAAGTTCTGGTATCTGACAGTAGCGTGCAACAGACCAGTTGACTGGCAGTTCTTTGACCTCCACCACGAACCGCTGAATACTCACTGGTCAAAAAATAGCTGAATAATTATCATATCAGATCAACTGCCAAGACAGCACTTCAATCAGACCAGTATTTAATAAGATGAAATCACATGTGCACGCTCACTCAAAAAAGTTCAAGAAGTGGAATAAGTTAAAGAGAGAAACGCAGGCAGTCGGACTCGCAAGTGCGTGCGCTAGATAACGGAGCACCGCTACCACAACACATGCAGATCGAGACAAAATGTAATTAGACTTGCTTCTGTTCAGTTCTTAGCGCAGGAAAACTATTCGATCACTTGGAAATTTGATCTTTCGAAATGAGAGGTTTCTTCTTTTTCTAAAAGAAAATTGTAGGCGTAACCTACATTTAAACAACAATGGTGTAGGTAGAGTAGATGAGAAATTCTTTGAAGAGCGAGAAAATATAAAACCACTTTTTAATCCTTCTGAAAACCTTATGACTTCAAAATGAGTTGATCCAAATGTCGATCCGTGTGAGCAAAACTTTAAGTTCTACGCTCCACGAGTTAAGAGACGCACAGCACACTACTGCCGCCAACAAATAACGTAAAAAGAAGGATTATTAGATTATTAGTTATTTTAAGCCTCCCTATCCTCAACAAATGAGATCCAAAGAGAGGAAGGAAGAAGGCACCATTTAGGATGAAGTTAAGGGAACGTGGAATCTATGCAGAAACAGCATAGAAACAGTAAGATGAGAAAGAAGTTCATGAAACAAGATCAAAGTTGAAGAAGAAAGTAGTAGGTGTTGAAAATACAGGACAGCAGTGAACCGAAAAAAAGTTGGTCCGTAACAAAACAAAAACCTATGTTATTTTAACAAAAAAGAAAGCCTACCTAACCTTTAGCTCGGGCCCTCACATTGTCCCCCTGGGAGCGCTAATTCCCATAAATACAATAGTTGTATCCCCCGGAGGGGACGTGAAAGGAAGGAACATTTAACGGTTAAACCAAATGCTCCCAATTTCAACAACATTATTGATAAATTTCATGCTTGTTTCCCTGTCGTTAGTTATTCCAAGTATTGTTGTAGACTGGCTTAGAAGAAAGCAAAACTATTCACTATTGAAGTCAATTCCAAAATAATATCTCCGCATACCTCCTTCTACATTAAGAGCAAAGTATGGCAATCCTTGAGTCACAAGCCAGAACAGTTTGAAAAATATAAATCAAATGGCTCAAGGACTTTGACATTTTCTTGTTCTGCATTTCTACCATATTTCCAAAAGTGTTTTACCTTAAACATGCTTACGAATTTTCCAGTCGCTTGTATCAGATCAGACAGGATTTTAACTGGGTCGCTGCCAGTATGTTGAGAGAGAAACAACGCCGCATGACGTGACTCACGCCGCTTCCAGACAGCGTACCCAGGACTGAAGGCAATAAGACAATGCAGAGCTCGATCGCGTCTTATTTGAGGCTCTCCGATGCTCGCTATAGGAGCGACCAGCAGAGGCGGAAATGACGCACGTTCCGTAAAAACTCGCAAGAAAAAGTTCGTCACGGACGTTGATCAGAAGCCGCATACTCCGTGAGAGCTGAGAAGAGATGAACGAAATACCGTTCGTAGGAGAATGGAAACTTGCGGACTGGATACGGTCATCGACTGCACGCCGTTAGTACTGCAGTTGGGGCTGTGGCGGGACAACGCTCTCAGAACAGAGGTGTTGTTACAGGTGTTGGAACGCGAGAAATGGGAACCTCAGTACGCCGAGAACAGAATTAAGCTTATGGCTAGTTTCTTACACGTACACTTTATCCGATATTTGGAAGTTTTGCGCAAATTACACCGTCATTTCATGCGAAAGGGAAGCTTGAGAATAGACCCAGAAATGTGAAATCGCGCTGACATCTTTAGGAAAGGATAAAATAGAGGTTCAGCACACCTAAGTTAATTTTAGTGGAAAACACATGATAATACACGGAGCAAGTCATGATTTGAATAAATGTAAAACTTAGAAGTGACAAGGCAGAAAACACATGGTAACGTGAATGAAGAACTTGATTGGTATAAGGGTGCACTGATAACAGCTTCATGTATCACAAGAGTACACTCATCTTAACGACGTGGAGAATGTTTTTATCCACAACAATATCACGACTGACAATCAAGTCCTAAATTCGATATCATCAGTAAGCATTGAAGTCAACTCCGTCGATTTTCTGATCCATCGACACTTCCAAGAGCAGACGAATCATCAGCTCCTATACCTGGTAACTTGCCTGTTGTTTATCAAATACATGTTCAACAGAAGTCGACGGTTCTAGCAAATGGAAAAATTAGCAACAGCGAGTTGTCGATCAGTTGATCATGTCCTTAAAAGCATAACACAGATGCTATACCGACGGGCTGTCGCGAGACTTTATTCCACACTCAACGCTACATGGTGTTATTAATTATAGAATACATTGTGATATTACCTGCATAGTGAATTTGAGACAGGTCGACTTACATCCTTTCATTACTTGAGTCAAAGGTCCGAGCGAAAAGTAAAAACACAAAAGTTACAGGATCATGATATTTCAAATCTTTGTAATTAATGACCTATCCACTCGACTCGGTACATCAATCTAGCGATAATGGCAATTTATACTGAAGAATAATCTCGACTATGTTAGAGTTAAATTGTTGGGCCACATGGATGAAGGTTCCACGAGAGCACAGGGAAAACAACCTGACCTCTCGACTTGCTCAACAAATGAAGAACAAAGCCCGCAAGTTTTCGCAACACTTGATAGCTCTGCATGCAGCAGAGCCTTAAAAAACACAGCCTTAAAAAAGTTCTCGCACACAAAAATGTCCAATAGAATCTCCAGAATTTAATATAATTTGGCATGTGAAGGTGAATTATAATCCAATTTTAGTCAAGATGACTTTCAGAGCAGGGCTTTTAAGGACGTTCCGAGGCACTGGCGACTGCTGAGTGGCGAATACCACTGGAGTTTGGCGAGTCAAAACTGCAAAATTTGAAAGTTTGCATTGATGCCGCCAAGCGACATTTGTCCGCCATGGCCTAAAAAAGCGACTTCGATTTGTTAACTCTGACGGGTTTAACTCAAACTTGAGATTCAACGCCAATTTAACTCAATTTGAATCCATAACTTTCAATTCAGGCCAAAAAATTCTATTGAAATTTCCATCATCACACTTTAATTGGGTATAAATAAAAACATATTTCGTAACCACCTGCAATTTTGATGTTTTTTTAACGATGACTTGAGCTCACCAAGTAGTCATCGTGTTATGTTGAGACTCTTTAAACGTAATCCTTTAATCATCACTTAATAACATAACTTACTACCATAACTACGATCAATAACGATGAAAACTTTGTGCTGCAGTTCTAGAGTTCAAAATCTCAAAATACCTATGTACATAGTTATTGGAATAAAAGTTAGGTAGGAGTTGCACGTGTGAACATAAATAGCCAGGAATTATGATTCGATTCCCCGGGAGCTATTTTGACTCTTTGTAATCAGAATTCAATCATCGTCCCCTGTTAAGATTAGCTCAGTGCGGTACTGTGAAGGGATAAATCAGCAAGAATTCGACTGGAACAGTACACATCATTTGGCTAAACAGCGTCAACACAAGCATGAAGGAGTAAGACGTCATACGATGCAAGGACTAGAGCAGCTCACGCGTGAGCGCACGGTGCACCAGAGAGACCAAGAAAAGAGAAGAGAACTGGTCTAGGATTATCAATACTATATAATAAAGCGCCAGGTGTCTCTATAAATTAAAAAAAATTTATTCACTTCTTTGTCGGCAACTTCTCCTACATTATTACAATGAAAATCTCATTAAACACATTAAATTGGTTGGTCGGTCTCTCATTTATGCTATTAAAGGATGCTTAATGACCGTATCTGTAATATGAGTTTCACCAGAGCGCAAGTAAAACAACATTTTATTCGCGGGTACCATTAGGATGGATTTATTAGTGTGCCATCCACATCTGCAAGGTTTATATCAAAGGAAAATTTCGAGTCCCGTCATTTTTGAAGAGTAGTGTATCCTAGTAAGAAATAAAAACAATAGATCCAGGTAACAAGAATCGCAAATTTCACAAGTCGATAACCTGCGATGTTAAAGAAGAGCCGTAACTTTTCCAATGCACACTGACCAGGGCAGAAACTAAACAAATATGCCTAATTCCACAGATAGAGCACAGGAATTTTCCCATACACTAAAAATGTATCAACTGATTTCAGATTATGTTACATCAGGTCGTACCTAAGTTCTGTCCGTTTTTTACCACTCATAGTGTAATAAGAAGAGTAAAAACATATCCAGAAACATTAATTTATTCAACAACATGTTTTCCATCGTTGTAACAACTTTTGACAACCTACTAACAAATATTTTAATACCTTGTTCATAGGAATTTTTAGATTTTGAATAAAAAATGCCGGCAATTCGTTTTCGATGTTGTTTTGTATTTGAAAGTTTTCCCCTTAAATGTTTGTCGAGACTCCTAAAGAGATGGAAGTCTGAAGGAGCAATATCTGGAGAATAGGGCGGATGCATCAAATGTTTCACATTTCAGCGTTTCAATTGTGTCCAAAGTCATTCGTGTCGTGTGCGGACTCGCATTGTCGTGCTGAAGGATGGCGCCCTTTCGATCGACGGAAGCTGGGCGCTTCTTTTTGAAGCGGTATTTAGTCTTCGCAGCTGCTGACAGTAACGTTCTGCTGGACTGCTTGGTTGTTTTTAAGAAGCTCATAATGAATGATTCCTCTCATATTTCACCAACACACAGGAAAACCTTTTTCGGATGGAATCCTGTTTTTTTGGTTGCGATTGCGTTCTTAATTGTACGTCGACCTAGCTATTGATGCCTACGTTTAATATTGCTATACATATTCCACTTTTCGTCTCCGGTAACAAGCCTATCCAAATAATGCGTTTGCAATTGACAGGGATGTAAAATGCGCAGGCACATGCGTTCGGTTGATGGCTTCATATTAAAAAATTATTAAATTTCCACAAGTATTTCACTGCTAAGAACATGGAAGACCACAGTGAACTGATTACCTCGCGGAATAGATAAAAATTTATGCCTTTCCGTGTAATACAAGTTCAAACTTGTTACAACATGGAAACGGCCAGGACTTTTGGTACGACCTGATATCTATGATACCGAACGACAGTTAAATTAACATAATCTTACTTACCTTTGATCCCTTCTAAATCAGCTTCAACATGATTAAAATAATGCGGGATCATAAATACTTGAAATCAGTGATTAATAATTTTGCTGACACCTTGTATATATCGTTGTGCAGTTCACTTTTAAGAAAGCAATTTTGAATTTTGTAGTGTTTTTCCAAAAGTTTGAAATAATTTTGTAACGACTAGCTGAGCCCGTGAACCAGTAATATATTTCGCCTCGAACACCCCGACTCTTTATTAATCCTAAACTGACTAATCTAATTCATCTTAATGACTCTCAAATCAACCAAGAATTTTTTACTAATCTAACAACTGCCAAACAGGTAATGATAGTCGTTAATGACAGGATACCGCTTGAAGCTCAATCACCTCCTAAATATGCTCTTTGTAAAAGTGAAGACGTAGAACACAAAGGAATGATGCTAGTAATATTTTACATCTTCCTACTCGCCGTGAAAAGGAAAAAATAATTTCCTCATGCTGATCAGGAAAAAATTGCCGTGGGACAAAAGCACAGCATTGCCGTGTTCAAAAAATGCGTAAAATGTAGTGAAAATGAGTCGTGATAACGTTTATAGCGAGAAAATAAGCAGTTCCAATTCGTCACGCGCATTCAAGGCTACGCTGAGAAAGAGGGTCGCGTTCTCGTGAACCCTTCGCTGCGGCCACTTCCGACCTGCAGCGATTAGAAAGCCTCGAGCTGGATATGCGGCAGGAAACTGGAAAATGAGAATTGAGGACATAAGCAGTTCTGCATCCGGGGATAAAATGTGGAAAATGCAGCGAAAGGTTTAGCAAAACAAATGGCCTTTAAAATGGGAGATTAAAGCGTAATTAGAATTGAATTATGCCAGCCCAACTCACGACACTGAAAATGCTTGATTACGCAGATAAACCTATAAGATCTGAACCCTATTCTGGTACTGGCGAGCCAATGCCAAACAAAACGCTTTACCTTCATGCTGTGCGTATGCAACACAGTCGGAACAACTCTAATAAATGCGAACAGAATGATTGACACGGGTTATATTTTGATGACACTATTTCAATATATTGGTGCGCTGCTCGGGGCGTAACGTGATTTTGTGGAACGAAGTAATCACCTCAAAACCAGTAAGGAAGAAAAAGCTAAGCAATTTCTTTAAAAAAAACAAATTCATCAGCAAATGACTAATATTTCCTTTCACTATTATGACGAATATAATTATTTTTCTTACACCAGCGACGCTCAAGGTTAAATCGAACACATCAAGGTTCTCTTACACCGCAAACTGAAGCGGAAAGAAAACACAAAAAACGCGCTAACTCTAAGGCAGAAGGCCGCTAGTGTATGACTCATCCTGCAAAGAATTACCGAAGTAAATATAATAAACTTATAGAAATTAATCAGCAAATACAACTGAACAAAATTTTCATCTGATCACGTGTACATTACTTTGTTTAAAAATGCATCAATTTTTTTTTTGCGGACACTGAACAGAAATGCCAAACACCTGAAGCAGATAATTAGGAAGAATACAATTAACAAAAGAGCAAATTGTAAGCGCGAGCAGTTTTCTTAATGAGGAAGCGATTTATTCAAATTGCAATCAAAGGCACGCGATGAGAACATTAGCATCGAGGTAAACCCTGATCTCAAACTCGCAGTCCACCACAACAATGCGCATTCCAGGCATGCAGTGATAGCCTAAATAATTCGACTAACTGAACAAAAACCGCCTCTGCAGAACAATGGGAACTTCACGTACGCACCGACAAACAACGCACAATAAAAACGAGTCTGATTCCAAAAACTACGCAGGAACCTAATATCAACTCATTAAACTAGATGAAAACAAGCGTCGTTCAATTACTTAGTGAGGGTTCCATGTTGGGAGAGAGTGGCAGAAGTATCTAATTACAAGAGGTAAAAATGAAGCGACGCGTTTCCTGTACGGCAGAAGTGCGCAGCTCCGACGTAGCGCTGCAGCTCTTCCTCACTTCCGCTCCTTCCAATTAGTTCCACGTGCGAGTTATAATACGCGCTATGCAGCACAATGATTTAAGGGTATCACGTTTAGCGCCGTGGAAGTATAGGTTACTGTGACTTACGCGGTTTTAAATAGAATAGCTTACATGGATAAGGTAGCAAAGATTGTTCATCACGTTGATACAGATAAACCAATCCGCGCGTTTTCTTAGGTATCGCGTAAAGCGAGAGACAAGTTGCGCTGGCGGACGGCGGTGTGCCTGGGTCAAGTGAATGATCCTTCAACGCGTAACTGACCTACGCGCCATACACGGCTCACTCAACAAAAATACAGTACTCACGTTTCATTTCTTGACAACTTTGAGCCCTAATGTGATTTTTTGAAGTTCACTGCCAAGTGGCAGTTCCATCCCTATTCTGAAATCGGCGATAACCTGATTGACTTATTGATAATATGATAGTTTCAGACTCCCTTACCACAACAAAGATGTTCAAAGAGAACAAGGATGAAGGTACCATTTAGTATGAAGTTAAGGAAACGCGGAATTTATGCATAAGATGTATTCCTGTATTGGATCCCGTGTGCATAGAAACAGTAAGTTAAGAAGGAAGGTTGGGAAACAAGATAAAAGTTGAAGAAGAAAGTCAGTGGTGCTGAAAAACAGCTCAGAAGTGAACCGAAAAAATGGTTCGGAACAAGACAAAAAAAAAGTTATTTCAACAAAAAGAAGGCCTACCTAATTCTCAGCTTGGAACCGTTCAGTTTTCCCCTGGAAGTGCAATTTCCCATACATACCATAGATGTATCCTCCTGAGAAGGAGACAACCTGATGCGAGTGCCAGTCCTATAATGGTGGTGAGTAAAAATTGGCGGTTAAAGGTTGGTCGAGAGCCGCACAATTATGGCGCTACTTGCTATTTTTCGAGCACTGCGAAAAAAATTTTCAACAGGTTCTTTACGTATAAATAAGATGTGTAAGAACCTGACCTCCAGACGACGAGTTCACTTGAACAAGAAATAAACTTGTCTAGCCGCTGGCGTACGTCACTCAAGGAAGCCACGGCAGGATTTGCGATGAGCGAAAGGAAGTTACCATTGATGTTACCAAATCTCCCCAGACGATTCGTATCCGTAGAGAAAAGAAATTATTCACTCAATTCGGAGTGCGGATTATATTAGATGTTAGTTTAAGCCTCTCTAACCGCAACAAAGGCACTTCAAAAAACGGAAGGATGAAGGTACTATTTAGTATGACATTAAAAGAAGGCAGAATCTTTGCACAAGGTGTGCTCCCGTACAAGATACTCCACGCATATAAACAGCAAATTTTGAAGGAAGGTTATGAAATAAGATAAAAGTTGAAAAAGAAAGTCAGAGGTGCTGACAAACAGGACAGCAATAAACTGGAAAAAAATCCTGGACAAAAAGAAAACCTTCCTAACTCTCAGTTCGAGACCTCACATTTTCCCATGGGAGTGCTATTTCCCACCGACTCATTTTACATTGAACTAGTACACCCCCCATTATTTGAAATATGAAAGAACACAAAATGGAGAAAGGCCGTAAAAAATAAAACAATTAATCTCTCGATAGTTGATGCGGCCTAGTACACACGGCTCGTCAAAAATGTACAATAATGTTCGACAAATCACATGACACACGTTCCTATTTCCTAAGAATTCCCGTGATATTCATTCCTACTCGAATCCGTGGACCCATCACTGGAATTACGTGGTGGATTAATACACTGAAAATCGTGGAGTTGATGAAGCTTGTATCACAGATACGCTCATCACACACTTTCGGCTGGGTTCGGACAGACGGACACCCCTCTTATTATAATATAGATTAAAGACACAGGAAATCTATGCACAGAGCATATCTATACACAAAATTCTTTACGCACAGAAACAGCAAAATTGAAAGAAGTCCATGAAACACGACAAAACTTGAAGATGAAAATAAGAAATTCTGAAAAAGGACTACAATGAAGCATGAAAAGATGGTCCGTAACTGGATATAAAAAATTATTTTATTTCGACCAAAAAAGGCCAACCTAACCTCCAGCTTCGGACCGACCTTATATCTTCCTCCTGAGAGCGCTAATTCTCATTGATACAAGAGTTGTACGAGACCCCCTCTCCCTAGAGGGGGGTCTCATGTTAAACAACACGACAACTTTCTTAAGAGGTAACATTGTCGACCAGATAAGACTGAGAACGGTGCATATCAGACAGCGATCTTACTGCTTGTGAAGCGCGTACAAATAAGGCACCTACCTACTCGCAGCGCTAGCTTTACTTTCACCGACTGCCAAGTGAGGAGCGACCGAGAGGCAGTATTGCTTGTGTCAGACCGTGGTTCGGCGCTACAGAGGAGCTCCAGACCACTGAGTACGCTTGTTCCTGACACGCAATATTATCTCATCTCTGAAGCAGCAACAGATTCAGAAGACTGGATAATTTCTCAAAGTGAAATGTTTGATTCAAACTCATAAGGAATTTTATGGACGGATATTGTTTTACAGTTTATCTATCGGCAGTAGAACAGATACCACAGCACAGAATACATATGCCAATACCTGAACGCGTGGCTCATTCTCGGGCTACTAGGCAAGTCTTGTCGTGTCAGACTCCAATCACGCCTAGCCATCTGAGTACTTAGCAGAGGCACTTGAAGTTACCATTTTATGTATATGGGAATGAGAAAAAACTCATTGTTACGATTACAGTTATCTTTCATTTGAAAAAGCCACAGGATACCTCTATCCCAGTCAAACTTTTTCGCCGGAGCATTCACATTTTTCGCCGCCTAAGCGATTTAATTACTTGGGCAGCGAAAAACATGCTTGTAGACGGCGAAAAAGTTAGACTGGGATGGTACTAGGTGAGATGAATTCCTTCATCAGCTTGCACGTAATGACTGATATAACTTTTCTCGGTAGCAATGATTGCTTAGTTCATGTAGGCTCTTCCTACAAAGTTGAGAACCAGCCCATGCCTTCACTCGATTGTTCTATGAATGATATTAGCACACCATTTATAGCACTAACAAGACGAGAATGTGCACTCGGTTAGAACTTCACTCAGGTCAACTTGCGAAGGCAAAAACCTCAAAGGATTTCAACCACTTTGAACTAAAAAATGGTTCGTAATTAAACATAAACAAAACCGTAGTCTATTTCAACAGAATAAAGTCTTATTTAATCTTCAGTGCAGGACCTCACTTCTTCCTTTCCAGGGGTTGCTATTTCCCATTGATACAATAGTTATATCCCCGAGGGGAGACTTAAAGGAAAGGCAGGTCTACCTAAACATCAATCCGGAACTCCACATCTTCCTCCTGGAGAGCCAATTCTCATTGATACAATAGTTATACACCATTGAAAGTTGACACGCGGGGATATTTCAAAAGAAGGTAGGTCTACCTAAACAACAATTCGGAACTCAACATCTTCCTCCTATGAGCGCCATCTTCCTCTCTAAGGGCCAATTTTCATAGACACAATAGCTGCGTCCCCTGGAGGGAGGGTGCAATAGCCAGCAAAACTCTCGCTGCTGGCCAGGGCTATATGCACAGTCGCACACACACACAGGCCAAAAGAGGGCAGCAGGTCGGCAGAACTGGCTTTTGAGGGCGGGGTGGCATGGGACGGAAGGCGGTACGCGCTCGCAGAGCTCCCATGTTGGTTACTATGGTCATCGCCGGTACGAACACGAGAAAATTGAGGAGCGAAATCAATCGGAAATAAACCTTTCTCAGGGAAAATGTACTATGAGATTACTTTGAAATGAAAATTGCACATGAAATAGCAACAAAATTTGTCCTTGATATGCTTAAATAACTGAAGTTAAGATAGAAATTGTTACGTAACACTAGAGATGCACCGCAAAGCGATAACAAATGTACCAGAGTAAGTAAATAATGGATAACTGTGGATTAGATTAGTCGTTAGTTTTAGCCTCCCTACCCGCAGCAACAAATGCGATCCAAAGAGAGGAAGGAGGAAGGCACCATTTAGTATGGAATTAAGGAAACGCGGAATCTACGCAGAAAGGGCATAGAAACAGTAAGTTGGGAAAGAAGATTATGAAACAAGATCAAAGTTGAAGAAGGAAGTAGTAGGTGTAGAAAAACAGGACAGCAGTGAACCGAAAAAAGGGTGGTCCGTAACAAAACAAAATCCTATTCAACTGCAACAAAAAGAAAGCCTACCTAACCTTTAGCTCGGGCCCTCACTTAGTTCCCCTGGGAGCGCCAAGGATAACTGTGGAAAATACCATCACTCACATGGCGGTGGAGAGCGAAGAAGGTTACGAGTGATAAAAAATTGACCAGGATTTGATTTGATTTGATGAGATTATTAGTTAGTTTAAGCCTCCCTATCCTCAACAAATGAGATCCAAAGAGAGGAAGAGGAGTTAAGGGAACGTAAAATCTATGCAGAAAGGGCACAGAAACAGTAAGACGAGAAAGAAGTTCATGAAACAAGATCAAAGTTGAAGAAGAAAATAGTAGGTGTTGAAAAAACAAGACAGCAGTGAACCGAAAAAAAGTTGGTCCATAAAAAAACAAAAACCTATGTTATTTCAACACAAAGAAAGCCTACCTAACCTTTAGCTCGGGCCCTCACATTGCCCCCCTGGGAGCGCTAATTCCCTTAGATACAATAGTTGTATCCCCTGAGGGGAAATTGACCAGGAACCTCAGCAAAATGTGACTGACAAACCCTTTTCACGCAGCACTTATACTGAGCTGCTCCGAATAACGCCTCATGCAGTGACTTCGCGTTAACACTTGCAACTCGGACCGGGTGAGGAGCGTGGGTCGAAAATCGTGACAAAGCTTGTACTAACTCTGTGCAATTATTTGGAAAGTTGTTTGGCTGTAACATGCCTACCCAATGACTAAGGCCCAGCAAGTCCTTAATAACATCAATTATTGAGCGACATGATAACCCAACTTTATTACATGCATAATTTACTGAATGGA
This sequence comes from Platorchestia sp. MABIK, assembly GCA_014220935.1. Classification (NCBI taxonomy): domain Eukaryota; kingdom Metazoa; phylum Arthropoda; class Malacostraca; order Amphipoda; family Talitridae; genus Platorchestia; species Platorchestia sp. MABIK. The sequence goes on along the minus strand of JACJUY010008898.1, from coordinate 1,739 downwards.
CCGATATTGTCTCGGTGAAATATTTACACTCTTCTCGGTGTGAAAAACATTATAAATATACTTTATACATAGGTGGACAGAGTTCTAATACTGGTCTCCACTGTCGAAAATTAAGTGATAAATAACGTACGACAAAACGCACACCAAATAATTTCTAAAACGACAGCGCATCTCAAAGTAGTGCCAAGTTCTCCTACAAGAAACTTTTGAATTGAGATGAACTTGCATAAAAATCATGAACAACAGAAGTTTTACTCGAGGTTCTGTTCGAAGTCTCCTGGTGAGTTTGTACAGGTAACAAAAAAAATCCACAAACCGAATGAAAATACGAGCAAACAACTTTTAATATACATGACCATGCAAAAGGGAGGACATAGAGCGGTAAACTCAAGCAATATGAAGCAAACAAAGTTTATCACGACGCACACAATTTTACCTCACAAAGACCGAAGAGAGTAACGATGAAATAAGTACACAAAAGCAAAAAAAACGACAGGCCACAGGGTAATGCGGGTCTCAAACACACACACGGGCGCAGACAACACATAACTCCAGGTTTGGCTGCGTTGAATGATATACGAACGCTGCAGAGTGCTTCTACAGCACACGACCAATAAATAAGACACAGTGCCTTGCAGCGAATGGGCGTGAATTTTCATCAAGGGAGCATTGGAGATGGCATTTATCATTACGGGCAGTCTTGAACGTGGGAATTAGATGCAACCACGATCAAGCGGGTGAGCGAAGCGGTGTGCACAATGATAATTGGAGTCAAATTCCCTTGCTTGGCTGGCCTACTTTTCACGAACACCAGGGCTGTAGAAGCGAAATTTATTAAAGCTTGCTTGAAGAACAAACGGAAGCGAGGGAATTGGAAGGCCTTTGTGTGATATTTTGTTGAATGGACGTAAAAGACTTGGAAAAAAGAAAACCTAAGATCAAGAGAATTTGTAAGATTATACCTGCGTCCCCATTCTATACAAGCTATCAGAGGCATTTAATTACCTGAAATACGAATGCAACATCAATATTGATTAACGTTTAAAACTATCAGTAATGTACTAAATTACGAATAAGCACAACACGAGTTAAGCTTAAAAAACATACGTTTTATAATTTCGACAGAATGATCCAATGCAATAAGCAAGCACGATTAAGTTGACAATTTCAGCACCGTGAGTAAAATTCACTCAATAGATCAGATACACCGTTGTTTTCAAAATCAACGGGAACTTTGAGTTTACGAAGGAATTTAAACCATTTAGAGGTCAAAATGTGCCTTACACGCTAACGTGTAAGTAAATGGAAAATCGAGGAAAAATTACCGGTACATGCAATCATGACCATCACTATAAAACCTCGCTACCACACTGCTAGATTGGCACACCAGGCGGGCCGCTTAACTAACACACTCGAACCAATCCCACGATCATTTCTCAAGCATTTTGAGTGATGCTTTCGATAGTGTGTTTTTTTTTTCTATTTCGCAAGCAATAAATTAAAAACCAGCAACTGTAAAGTGCACATTAAAGTAACAAGGGAAGAAGAACCTCGAACACGAATCAATTAAGTTATATTAGCCACTAATATCTTAAAATGGTGAATCCGGAAATTCACTGGAGACATTCAACAGGGAAACTCTGATGAACGATTGGCCACACCAGAATGAAAGTGTAATGATTTACGATTCAGATACCCTACGTCGTGTTTAAATAAACGTTACGAAGAAGGGAGCGTTT
>JACJUY010008897.1:0-10757 GCA_014220935.1 Platorchestia sp. MABIK | reverse complement strand
AAGTAATTCTCGAATTAGAGTAATTCTCGAATTAGAGTAATTCTCGAATTAGAGTAATTCTCGAATTAAAGTAATTCTCGAATTAGAGTAATTCTCGAATTAGAGTAATTCTCGAATTGGAGTAATTCTCGAATTAAAGTAATTACAGAATTACAGTAATTCTCGAATTAAAGTAATTCTCGAATTAGAGAAATTCTCGAATTAAAGTAATTCTCGAATTAAAGTAATTCTCGAATTAAAGTAATTCTCGAATTAAAGTAATTCTCGAATTAAAGTAATTCTCGAATTAAAGTAATTCTCGAATTAAAGTAATTCTCGAATTAGAGTAATTCTCGAATTAGAGTAATTCTCGAATTGGAGTAATTCTCGAATTAGAGTAATTCTCGAATTAAAGTAATTCTCGAATTAAAGTAATTCTCGAATTAAAGTAATTCTGATCTGTTACCTACTTCGTAGGGAACAAATTTGAAAGGAAGGCATGGTGAAAATGTTTTTGTTTTACACTTTTACATTCTGAGGTAGATTAGAGTCGTCATTTGAACAAAAAAGTGTAAAGAAACACGTAGTCTAATTGTAGGTGTAAAAACCAATGTTACTAGCAATGTACGTATGTGTTGGGTATCGCACTAACAAATACTGGAAAACTGTTTTGAATGAGCGCTGAAAAAAGCTTAAAATAGTTTCTTCAAGAAGTTGTTTGCACATAAATGTTATGTAGTGAGTCAAAAAAGATTGCGAAAAAATCCGTTCAATAGCTTGCGAAATTAAATTTTTCTCGTTAAATATCGGCAGCCTATTTCGAAAGTGACGTACAGGTAATCTTAACACTATGACCGTAACGTGCGCCACCGGTGGCCACGGAGGGGATTTCCGTAATGCTGCTCACCGACCAGTAGTCACAAACTCAATTTTCATGAATACTTAATTAAAGTCAAATGAAAGCACGATCTAGTTCATATTGGCTATTTTTAAAATAGCTTACAAGTATTGACGTTAAATTTGAGTTGAATATTGAACTTCAGTTTAACCCATCGCAGTCAACGTGTTAAATTTAGAAACTTACAAAACGCAAGGTGAAACGTTCTTATGAAAATTCTCAAGACGCGAAGGATCTAAGAAAGGAAAGAATGCGTTAAAAGAACTTTCCTTTGAGAGACACTGAGCCTATTCCACTTCCATAAGTAATTTTTTCCCCTAGAGTCTGCTTTTGAAATCCCACAACAAAATTCATGAAGAATCTTCACATTCCTCACGCGGCAGGCAAAAGTCCATCCTTACGCTTACTGCCGGCCGGCTTCGGTTATGGTCTGGGGCGTCGGTTTAGTGGTCATTCCAACAGTGCACTGTCTTCATTGTAGCAGCCAAGCTTATGCGTTGATACTCTTCGCAAAAACGCACCTTTAATAAGCACATCAACTTTAATGTTTTTAAAAACGCTCCTTTGATAAACACGCAAACATTAGTGTTTTTAAACGTCCCATAAAGGTATAGCGGCGTGCGTCCCATGACGTTCCATACCATCAAAGCATTATAATTATGTAATTGTATATACATATACAAATTTACCAATTATACCAATAGTAGCTAACATGTTTCTGAGTAAAAAATCCGAATATTACCATTTTCTGTTTAGCTCATGTTATATTTTTTTAACATAAAGATATGATTCACTACTGTGTAAGTATGTTCATTCGTAAGCTAAAGCTTGCGAAAAGCCAGGCACTTATATCATTACAAGCCCAGGTGACGAGTTTGTCGTGCTCTTCTGAAAACTTGAACTTGTTAACGATTGAAATGTTACTTCCCCCATAGTTTTCAAGGCACAGAAATGAAAAATACATCAATCGATAGGGCTTAAAAAGAGCTAAAAATTGATATATTAGGGTTTTGATAAATGGTTTAGTTGAAAATTTTGACACAAATTAGGGGCCAAAAATCTTAAAGAATTTAATATTTTAGAAAAAATCTAAAATTCAACAAACAAAAAATCACCAATCCGCTCCAAGCTCCTTAAGATAATACAATTAGCCATCTAAAAAACATGTTGCCAGTTCTGTAAATTCAAAATTGTAGGAGATATAGCCTTTTCCGTGATATCTGTTTCTACCCTCTTCCCAAAAAATCAATTTTTTGATTAGATACAAAAACACTTGAAACAAAAAGGAATCGTTGCATGATTTTACACCGATAGTGAAAATTTCAGAAAAATTCGTTCGAAAATGTATGACTTTTGTTTTAAGCCTAGGACGAAGCAGGTTCGAGCGTTCAGCAGATGATGAGAGTACAGCTCACGTTCGAATTGCTTTGGTATGAAAAAAAACATTTTAACTCATTAGATTAAAAAATTCTGAGTTAGGTTGAGCAGCAGACAACTCAGTGCACTGAGTTCGTTAGATTCTACTGAAAACCTTGTTTTTGGTCGTATGAAATGTTACTAGATTAGATTATAGCTTAGTTCAAGTCTCCCTAACCGCTACTAAAAAGACCGTATCGAAAAGAGGAAGGCACCATTTAGTATGGATATTAGGGAATGCGGAATCTTTGCAGAAGAGGCATAGAAACAGTAAGTTGGGAAAGAAGTTCATGAAAAAAGATAAAAGTCAAAGAAGATAGATACTGAAAAACAGGACAGCAGCGAACCGAAAAAGGTGGTCCTTAACATTGCAAAAACTATTTTATTTCAGCAAAAAGAAGGCCTACGTAGCTCTCAGCTAGGGCCCTCACATCTTCCCCCTGGGAGAGCTAATTCCCATAGATGCAATAATGATTGTATCCCCGTGAGGGGATAAAATGTAACTTCTCTTATAATTTTAAACATTCAGGAAAAGCAAAGATGTCATTCAATAGACAATTGAAAGAGCTACAAATTTGTTGACTATTTAAAAATAATAATTTAGTTAAAAGGAAAAATGAGAAAAGTATGAAAATATCGAAATTTTTGAGAAAAAATAATTTTAAAAACCAAAAATGTTGAAAATTGTCAACATTTTGGTAGCTTTATCAAATTTCTATTAAATGATATAAATTTCATTCCTGTAAATTTGAAAATATAGGAGGAGTTACATCTTCCGTGAACCGTACTTTTTCAACTTTTTCCATGAAAATTTAATTTGTCTAAAAAATATACGAAAAAACACTCACAACAAAAAAGAAACGTTGCAAAATTTCACACCGATGGTGAAAATTTGAAACAAAAATCCATCGGAAAATGACGGTTTTTTTTCACCCAGACGGTCCCATCAACAAATGCCTCACGTACAGAACCATATATTCACAAGTGACAGGAGAAATAAAGGAGCGGCTTAGGGAGGCATGCCAACACGCGTTCGCTGGCCGGTGGCAGGTCAGTGTTGTCGTGGGGAGAGCAGAACATGGCTGCCATGTCTGGACAGGGCTGCCCGATGCCCATGCGGTCATGGGAACACTGTAACATGGCTGCCATGTCTGGACAGGGCTGCCCGATGCCCATGCGGTCATGGGAACACTGTAACATGGCTGCCATGTCTGGACAGGGCTGCCCGATGCCCATGCAGTCATAGGAACACTGTAACATGGCTGCCATGTCTGGACAGGGCTGCCCGATGCCCATGCCGTCATAGGAACACTGTAACATGGCTGCCATGTCTGGACAGGGCTGCCCGATGCCCATGCCGTCATAGGAACACTGTAACATGGCTGCCATGCCTTGACAGGGCTTCCTGATGCCGACGTGGTCATGTGAACACCGCATCATGGCTGCCATGTCTAGACATGAGATACCAAGTAGCTCTGTAGCCATGGCAGATACGGTGCACATGTCGACAACGTCGATCACAGAACATGAAAAACGCATCAGTTACTCTTAGCATGTGCACCAGTCGGTAAATTGCTCATTCACGAACCGGTTTAAATGAATAGTGTTTAATTTGTTTCGCAACCTTTTTAAAAAACAACTGTTATCATACGAGGCGAAATGTTCTCGTGCAATTGAATTTCCGTATTTCTAAGGAAGGATGAAAATGTTTTCGAGCAGTAAAGTCGATTTCGAAATTTTGCCATTTACAACCTACCCAAACCAACCGTTGATAACCGCGGAGAACGTCTTCAGAAATTTCAAAAACTAATCTTATAAATCCAGCGTTTCTAATACATTCGAAATGGATAGTTTTTATTGTTTCTTTCCTTTCTTTCCCGTCAGGACCACCGCCGCAATGTATCAGGCCTTGGCAGCTCGGCAGCGGCTGCAGCCATAGCCGCCCTTTATGGCTGCTACAATTGCCTTTTGTGGCTGCTACACTTGCCCTTTGTGGCTGCTACACTTGCCCTTTGTGGCTGCTACACTTGCCCTTTGTGGCTGCTACACTTGCCCTTTGTGGCTGCTACAACCGCCCATATGGCTGCTACAATCGCCTTTTGTGGCTGCTACAATCGCCCTTTGTGGCTGCTACAACCGCTCTTTGTGGCTGCTACAACCGCTCTTTGTGGCTGCTACAATTGCCTTTTGTGGCTGCTACACTTGCCCTTTGTGCCTGCTACACTTGCCCTTTATGGCTGCTACACTTGCCCTTTATGGCTGCCACACTTGCCCTTTATGGCTGCTACACTTGCCCTTTATGGCTGCTACAATTGCCTTTTGTGGCTGCTACACTTGCCCTTTGTGGCTGCTACACTTGCCCTTTGTGGCTGCTGCACTTGCCCTTTGTGGCTGCTACAAACGCCTTTTAAGGCTGCTACAATCGCCCTTTATGGCTGCTACAACCGCCATTCATATCTACTGCAACCGCCCTTTATGCCTGCTACAACCGCCCTTTATGGCTGCTACAACCGCCCTTTATGGCTGCTACAATCGCCCTTTATGGCTGCTACAACCGCCCTTTATGGCTACTGCAACCGCCATTTATATCTACTGCAACCGCCCTTTATGCCTGCTACAACCGCCCTTTATGGCTGCTACAACCGCCCTTTATGGCTGCATTAACCCCAACCGTCTTTTATGGCTGAAACAATACCAACCACCCTTTATGGCTACAACAACCGCCCTTTATGGCTATAACAACCGCCCTTTATGGCTATAACAACTGCCCTTTATGGCTGCAACAATACCAACCACCCCATTTGACTGTAGCAACCACCCTTTATGGCTGTAACAACCACCCTTTATGGCTGCAACAATACCAACCACCCCATTTGACTGTAACAACTACCCTTTATGGCTGTAACAACCGCCCTTTATGGCTGCAACAATACCAACCACCCCATTTGACTCTAACAACCACTCTTTATGGCTGTAACAACCGCCCTTTATGGCTGCAACAATACCAACCACCCCATATGGCTGTAACAACCACCCTTTATGGCTGAAACTATACTAACCGCCCTTTATGGCTGCAACAACCGCCCTTTATGGCTGCAACAAGCAGCAGCAGCTGGTCCCAGAAGCAATCAATATCGAGCAGTGCAGCTTGTCGCTAAGGTAACAACAGGCAGAGCAGGACTTTTCTTTAGAAATGATAAGGTCACAACGCCGCCAGGGCTTTGGATCGTTGTCCTGTGGGAAACTTTGGATGGTCGATCCTGCGGTTGTTGCTGGGAAAGGTCACGACTTCGCAAAGGATGTTGCAGGAGACGTTATCCTACTCTCAAAGGATTCTGTAGGATGAGGATATTAAAGGATACGTTCTCCTATTCTCAAAGGATACTTCGGAGACCCTTAAAGGATGATGCAGAATATTTTGTCCTGCTATCAAAGGATTCTGCAGGATTAGGATATTAGGGGATACGTTATTCTACTCTCGAAGGATTCTGTAGGGTGCACTTTCCTACTATCTGTCATAAATGTCTTCACTCGGAATAGTTCTTAAATGCGCTAACATTCTCGAGAACGAGCACTCCGGACTGTCAAAATGGCAGGAATTTGATAATCGTTGAAGTACTAAAATTATTTCAATTATAATTATCCTTGAAATAATGTTAGTTGTGTGCAATCTTCTTTTATCGCAATCTTCGTTAATCGTAATTTACATTAATCGCAATCTTCGTTATTCGCAATTTTCGTTATTCGCAATCTTCGTTAATCGCAATCTTCGTTACTCGTAATCTTCGTTAATCGCAATCTACACTAATCTCACAGCTGGTACACAACCTATCCTTCTCCTTATTGTACAGTAATGAACTCCACAGAATCTCACTTTATTGTTCTAAGTGACGTGCGCTGTGCTCTCTTTTGCTTTACCAACTTTAAAAAACGTTGGCTAAACGTTCCTCCACTAACTCGTTGACTCGTTCACCAACAAACGTTGCTGGGCGTTCAACGTTCCTTCAACATCGGATGCTAGCTATTCTTTCTTTTCATAGAAAAATAATTTTTTCCAGCGGGCATGTGAGGTACCATTGCAATACCTACAAATTTGCCTTATTAAATACACACATCCTGTCTACTCAGAGCTCAGGCTAATGATATCCACCATACTAAATACACACTTTCGATTGATGGCTTAATTGAATTAATAGGATCTTAATTAAATCATGCTATGAACCGAGAGGTTGCATTTAGATATGAACCGAAAGGTTGCATTTGCTAAATACATCCCTTTCGATTCATAGGTTAGTCTAACTAAAAGAATCTTTCAACTTTTCCCAACACCCACGCAATTTTTAACATTTGCGACAGAGGTGCGACATGCGAAGCGTCGGCAGCGCAATAAAACTGAGGCGACTTTATTGTGTCGAGCTCTTGCTTATCCGAGGGTACTCCCCTCGGATCTGTGCCCTCTATCTCCCTGCATCTCCTCCCTCTGTTCTCCTGCGTCTTTTCCCTCTATTTACTCGCTCTTTTTCTCTCTCTCGCCTCCCTCTTTCTCTCTCTCTCGCTTTCCTCTTTTTCCCTCTCTCGCCTCCCTCTTCTTCCCTCTCTCGCCTCCCTTTCTTCCCCTCTCGTTTCTTTCTCTTTTTCGCTCTCTTGTTCCTTTCCACCTCCTCTGTCTCCTCCCTCTCTTCCACTTGATCTTCTCCCTCTCTTCCCTCTCTTTCCTCCATCTCTTCATTCCTCTACTCCCTCCTTTACCCTCTCCCACCTTTTCTCCCCCTTTTTTCCTCACTCTCTCCCCTATCTCCTCCCTCCCTCCCCTCTCTCCCGCCCAGCTCTCCCCTCATTTATCCGCGTTGTGAGGGTCGAGGCAGCATTAGAGGGGAGACTGCGCCGCAATACTGCCGCTCTCTGCCTGTTACTGCCACGCCATTACTACAGGGTGGCAGTAACTGGTGCTGTTACTGCCGCCAGCAACTGGTACTGTCACACCACTACTAGTAGCGGCAGTAACTGGTACAGTTACACCACTGCTGCGTGGTGGCAGTAAGTGTTACTGCTATGCACGTTATAGGCTATTTTTAGTATTTTAAAAACAATGTATTTTAGATTTTTTTAATGTTCTCTCTTTTCAAGCGCTCGTGGACACAGCCTCTCCATTTAACTCTCTCGCCCATCGTCGGTGAAATTTCTTTATAAGTGAAAAAATGATTTCATTTCCTGTAGAGTATCGCTGTATTAATTCCTTGCATAAAGACTCAAATTGACATACATGATAAATTTGCGAGAAATGTTTCATTGAAGGAGTTAGGCAGCAGACATTGAACAAGTAACACCTTGGTTCGATCCCCGTTCGGTGCCCGTGATATTTTTACCCGAGCGCAGCTCTCTGGTGATTATAGAACTGAGAAAGCGGAAAAAAAAGATTGGAGGATAAATTTTTCTACCCCATGTACATGATTTTCACTCCCTCACTCTTTTTCCGTACGTTATGGAGCTGAAAAAACATTTATACGAGTAGATTATAAAATGACGAATCAGTTAATAGAGATGCTTCCTCTAAAATATGTGTCCATTGACACATATTCATATACTTCGGGTAACATGTCCTTTAGTAGAGGTCTTTTTTTCAATGAACAACTCAGTTTAACTTTAGGCCGTATAATGTTCATATGAGACTCTTGGAACGGAATAATATAATAATAAATCCTTTAGGAAATATTTTTCCAATGAACAACTCGGTGTAAATTTAGGAAGAATTATGTTTTTCTAAGATGCATGGAACGGAATAATATAATATGTCCTTTAGCAAAGATTTTTCAATGAACGAGCAGGTGTAAATTTGGACAGAGTTATGTTCACATTGGACTCATGGAACGACATACTATGATAATTTGGCCTTTAGCAAAGATTTTTCAATGAACGAGCAGGTGTAAATTTGGACAGAGTTATGTTCACATTGGACTCATGGAACGACATACTATGATAATTTGGCCTTTAGCAAAGATTTTTCCACTCATCAAGTCAGTGTAAATAGAGGCAGAATAATGTTCAAATAAGGGCGAATGGAACGGAATCATTTCTAGCGAAGAAAACTCGCGCAACAAACCGCCGCGAGACGGAAACTTTTCAGGGTAAGTTCTTCCCACCGCCGAAAGTTTGCGAACAAAGTTATGATGAAACTTTCTCCCGGTGAAGAAACTTTCGCTGCCTCAAAAAAGTTCAGAGGTTGAAATGGAAGCGGAAACATTTACCACCGAAGGTGGGAAATGTTGATCGAACTCCTCGGAAATTAAAGAAAATCTTTTGCACAGAATTTTTATTTAAGTTCAAGAGAAATTCATACGTTTACGTTGGGTAACTTCTTGGAAAACTAAATTTTTAAGCGTTGAGGAAATCTATGTGGCATAGATCACGTCCCTGATCTGGCAGGTAGTTTAGAGTAAACCGATGTTTTTTCTCTAAATTTGTAGCTCTGAACTAGTGTGCCTAGTTTTAGTGCGCCTAGTTTCAGTGTGCCTAGTTTCAGTGTGCCTAGTTTCAGTGTCCCCATTTTTTAGCAAGTGTGCCTAGTTTTTTAAAAAAAAGTTCATTTATTTTCTTCTTTGTTTAATTCGATGAAATTTTTATTTCAGTTAAATATAAAGAAAGTTCGTTACGGTTAAAGTAAATTATAAGTTAATTTCAGCCTTCCTAATCACGACAAAGATGTTCAAAGAGAGGAAAGATGAAGGCACCATTTAATAGGAAGTTATGCAGACGTGGAATCTTTGCACAAGATGTGTTCGCACATAAGACGTATAGAGACAGCAAGTTAATAAAAAAAGTTTATGAAACAAGATAAAAAATTGAAAATTAATAAGAAATTTATTGAAAAACAGGACAGCAGTGAAAATAACAACGAAAAATTCATTCTATTTCACCAAAAAGAAACCGTACCTGGACTGCACTTCGGGACTGCACATTTTCCCCGTGGGAGTGAACGTCAGCATCAAAGCTACTAATTACAAATAAATAATTTTCAGAGTTTAAGAGTGCAATATTTGGAAAGCAGGCAATTCTTGTACTCTGAGCCAAAAATTTCTTGTACCGCGTCGGCGTATTGAGAGGAACAAGCAGCGAGACATTTGTGCATTTTAAGATTTTTTTTTAAAAGCACAGCAAGGGAAGTAATCTTTAATGAAAAATCAAACTATGAAATTAAATACAAAATAAATGAAAGAACAAGGATACATATTTACTTAAATAAACTTATTTACTAAAGTAACTTTGCATTTACTGGCAAGCAATGAGTTGTGTAAGACACTTTAGGAAGGAAGCACGCTGTTCTCCGTGTGTGCTTGTACCAAGAGTTAACGTGATTTTTATCTTTTAGTTAGGTTTAATTTAAATTTCCTTTCATTCATTAATTTTATAAACAATTACAAATTAAGTTCCCAGAGAAATTATTACTGACAATTAGATGACAACTTTAGGGCTTCCCTGTCTGATCAATTAATTCAGTTCGATTTTTGTTGCAGTTGTTACTGACGAATTCAGCACACAATGCAATTACTGACAGTCGTATAGCCATTTTATTCTGTATAGTCGTATAGCCATTTTATTCTGTATAGTCGTATAGCCATTTTATTCTGTATAGTCGTATAGCCATTTTATTCTGTATAGTCGTATAGCCATTTTATTATGTATAGTCGTATAGACATTTTATTCTGTATAGTCGTATTGCCATTTTCTTCTGTATTGTCGTATAGCCATTTTATTCTGGGTCTAAAACCATAACAACAAACATTTGCAAGGTTGAAGCATGCAATTGAATTGTTCTAACGCTTCACAAACGTTATCAGTTGATTGGTGATAAATGAGTTTTGGCTTATCTTTACCACAACAAAGATGTTCAAAGAGAGGAAGGATGAAGGCACCATTTATTATGGAGTTAAGGGAACGTGGAATCTATGCACAAAGGGTGTTCCCGCAGAGAAACCCGTGCGCATAGAAACAGTAAGATAAGAAGAAAGGTTATGAAACAAGATAAAAGTAGAAGAAGAAAGTCAGAAATGCTGAAAAACAGGAAAGCAGTGAACCGAAAAAAAATGTTGCTTAATTTACAAAGCAAAAAACATTTTATTTCAACAAAAAAAGGCCTGCTTACTCTCATCTCGAGCCCTCACACACATTTCCCTTGGGAGCCCTAATTTCCATAAATACACGGACGTACGGGGCGTGGCTACTTTACGTAGATTAAATCCTTCACATAAAGCATGTACATGATTATATGATTTAACACAGTTTATTTACACACAAATGACCTCACAGGAACTCCTAGCAACACTCCCAGCCACACTCCCAGCCACACTACCAGACACACTCCCAGCCACACTCCCAGCCACACTCCCAGCCACACTCCCAGCCACACTCCCAGCCACACTCCCAGCCACACTCCCAGCCACACTCCCAGCCACACTCCCAGCCACAC
>JACJUY010008896.1:0-35686 GCA_014220935.1 Platorchestia sp. MABIK | reverse complement strand
CCAAATTACCTCCACGAACACTCGTATAAAATATGGAAATATAAAAGTTACTGCTGTCACTCACTTTAAAACAACAGCTCTCTTAAGCTCTTAAAAAACATCTCACGTCTAAGGGTTCATTGAATACACCACGCTCACTCGGTCTCACTGCAGTGCAGCCTTGAGTTGGCCTTGACGCCTGCACGCACTGGCTAATGCAACAAAACTGCCAAGCAAAAACTCTACCACTGATTAACAATAATAACAATTGGTGCTGCTTTACTTATCTTATATTGTAGATTAAATTGTCGCACGATCTCCGAGCGGCGGTGCCGCTGCCTCTCAGCCGACCTTGCTGACGTTGCAAAGGTCGCTCTGTGCTGATCTAGACTTGGCTGAGGTTTTGAAGACTGACAGTTCACGTTCTCAGCACAGCTCACTCTCCAATATTCACTGTGCACGTTGTCGACGCAGACGTCGATTCACTGTAGTCGCTTGTAGATATTCTGCGCGATCCAAAATCGCCTGTAGAGATTTAAGCCACACCGGTGTAGATGATCAGCCGTTGTAGATGAAGTTCACACTGGTTCTTGATAGTTGAAAACGAACTTAATTATCCCCTCTAAGTTGCGTTGCGCTGAAATTCGCTGCAGATTCCAATACTGACGTAAAATTCAGGTTAATTCTTCATCAGATCTTCGTCACAAACTTATTCACTGAACAACATAACTGTACTACGTCATTGTACTTCGTCACTGTACTTCGTCGACTTCTATATCGTCTTGATTTCTTCACAGCTCACGGAACAAATCTTTACGTCGGTCCGTCGACTCTGGCCACCAATATGCCGTACCAGAGGATAGAGATACTTCCGGAGAGCTGCGACGTTTACTGATGGCAATGTTGTTACAGGGTGGGAAGCGGTCCAAATGCGGCTCTGAAGGCCCCGCACCTTAATTTATACGTGGAAAACTGCTGATGCAGCACCCGCACTGCGACACTCGCACCGAGGGCGTTGTACTGACGCATGTACGAACGAATGCACGCACATAATGCACGCACACGAAGAACAAAGATGGCGGACAGTGTTGACAAGTTTCGCAGCTGTTGTGTTGACTTTAAATGATGATTGTGGCCATATTTAGCATGAAATAAATTTATAATGTAGTTGTGAGCTGTTTTCATGGGGGTATCCTTGTTTAAAGCAATGAAATTAGGTGCTAGGTCTTGCAGTTCAGTGTTAAAGCAAGTACCCCGTCATCAGACAAATTAAACATATATTTCCAACAATGTTGACACATTTTACATAAATGATTATGTGGTAAATAAATAAACTGATGGGTTTTAATTTCTTAGCATAGCTCATGTATACTATTTGCAGAAAGATATGTTAAAAACTTGTTTTGCTTGCATTTTTATTGCAGTTCCTTTCAGTTTACTAGAATATGTTTATTTTCTCTTACTTTCGAAAGCCTCAATACAATTAAATAGCATTATATAGAAATCTTCATCTACAACCAAGTTTGATGTAAAAGTGTTCTATTTATTTAGCTATTGTTTTGTGTAAGAAAAGTTCTCCCTATAATTTTAATAACTTAATTTGCAGATCCTAGACCAGAAGTTAATTATAGCTTAAACTTCCATCAATTATGTGGAACATTGAGAACCAATCTCGAATATTAGACATTGGGTCCAAGTACCCAGATTTTTGGTACCACCGAGCACCATGATAATCAAAGCGGAACCATCGAACCATCGAGCAATTCTGCTTCAGAAAATTACCAAAGAATCCGCTGAGAGCTTCCCTAGTCTTGACAGAGAGATAACACCCTGTTGTGTAGTTTCTTTCAACACAACATGAGGTTTATTTAGCTGTAGATGCAAACTGCAGTTTCAGTAGCTTTAGACTACCAAGGCAGGAATAAGGAAACACTCTGGTGCGCACGTATCTGTGTACTGTGCTCCGTCGGCTACCAATTCCTCTTAAAATTAGCCGTGCCAGGAAGTCAGGCAAGAGCGCATAAAAATACACTTTCCGGAGCTCGTAAAGGAGGAGCGTGACATCAGTTTCCGGAGCTCGTAAAGGAGGAACACAGCAACAGCTTCCGGAGCTCCTACTCATAAAACCAGTGTTACATTATAACAACGCATATTTTAGCATACAACAATTTCCCTCCCTTCAAATGAATATATGGCATAAGGAAGGAAGAACGCAACAATCCATTCGCATTTCAGGTTTAGTTATTCTACCTGATTTACGAGGTTCATTTTCTACAGGTGACCTGCTAACAGGCTGCAAAGCAGAAGGCTCATCCGCCTTACCACTGATAGATCCCAAATTACCAGAAGAATGAAGCAGCTGATTGGAGGGTCTTTTCCAGATTACATTTAATGCTACGATTTGAACCTGAAAGATATTAACAGCAACTTTACTAACAATAATTCCCTTCAGCCACTTGGGACCGTTTTTTAAATTCAGAGCAAGAACATGATCACCAACATCAAATTGAGTTACACACATAGGCTTAGACCTGGACACAGAATATTTAGAATTAACTCTATCTCTGGAAGTAACAAATTTACGATTGTTGAGCGCAACAGAGGGAGCAATTTGTGTGACACTATGAGGAATACAATGTGATTGAAATAACGCTTTTGCTAGACGAGATTTGAACGATTCGGGAGAAGAGAGTTTTTTCAACAGGTCTTTGATGACCCTAACCCCCCTCTCAGCTTGATCATTGCTGGCTGGAGAATAGGGCGGAGGTGTGAGGTGCTCAATGCCATTAGAAATTAGAAAATCTTCAAAGTCTTGAGACGAAAATTCAGAAGCATTATCACTTACGAGCACATCCCACAACCCGTCTCTGCTGAAAATCATTCTCAAAGCACCAATAGTATCTGACACACTCGTGGATGGTACAACTTCGCATTCAACATATTTAGATAATACATCTACAGTAATGAAAACAATTTTATTCTCGTAGAAAAAGTTTTCAACATGAATACGTTCAAAAAGACGAGAAGGAGTAGGTCATTCTACGTTTCTAGACTTGGGTTTTGATCGATTTAATTGGCATTGAGGGCAACATTTTACTATGTCTTCAATAATTTTATCCATTCCGGGAAACCAAATAACAGATTTGGCCAACGACTTCATTCCACATATGCCAGGATGTCCGTCATGAAATGTTTCAAGAACTAAACTACGTAATGACTTGGGAATTAAAACACTTTCTTTATAAAGTATACAACCTTTCATGATAGTCATCTGAGGTAGCAGGTTCTTAAATTTAAACAAATTAGGATTAGGTTTAGGAGGCATGCTAAACTTTATGTATTGTTTGAGTTGACATAGTTCACTAACCATTTTAGTATGAGTTTTTAGATTTTCACACTTAATAGGAGTTTTATCAAGAGAGCTCATTGGAAAGATCAGTTCGGTCGGTTTTAGTTCTGTAACAGTTGTGGGTAGTGGGAGCCTACTAAGACAATCGCTATTTACATAACATTTAACTTTCGAATAGCTGAAAACATAGTCGAACTGGTAAAGTTTGAGAGCCCATCATTGAATCCGAGCGGAACAATTGAGAGGTACGTCTTTGTTGTGTGCAAAAAGTTTACAAAAAGATTGTTGATCATTATGAATAAGGAACTTAGCACCAAGAAGAAATTTCTTGAATTTTTCGACGCTAAAAACAATCCTGAGGCTCTCTCTTTCGATGTTAGAATAGTTTCGCTCTTTATTATTTAAAGATCTTGAAGTAAATTGAACAGGACACCAATCATGAGAAGAATCAACGCGTTACATGAGTCCGGCAGCAACCCCATAGCCAGAACTATCAGTTTCAAGAAGAGTTTCATGGGTGGGATCAAACAGCTTTAGAGGTTTAGGCGAACGAAAGATTTCCTCGATTATATGGACACTTTTATCCCGTCCGTGAGCAACTCAATCCCTGCGGAGATCCGTGAAAGCAATTCTTCCAAAATATTCAAGAGACATCTTGAATTTCATTTCCTATCAAAATACTAGTCGTGTAAGACCACCAAGTCACATCTTGCCTCATACATGTCTAGCCCTAATAATGTGATTTACCATAGGTAACAACCGATCTTCAGTCTGCTCTTGATCGTTTTATAGAATATATTGTTAAACATAGCCGATCTGACCTCTATTGTAAAATACAGCATCAAATATCAAGTCAATTATCTCACTGATCAGTCTATTACGAAACTAGGTTAAGTGAAGTAGGTTAAACATTATTGTACACTTTAGAATAATGTGATGGTAGGATGCCCTAGAAGTCGCTGAACTTGTTCGGGCCCACAGGTAGCTATACTCTAGTTTGACCATTGTACTAGGTTTAAGAAACATTCTACCTCTGTATCACCTGTGGTAAATAAATTGTTTAAATTGTTTAAATTGTTTACATCTTTCTTTAGTAGCAAATACAGAAGATGCATGACATAGGAAAAGTTAGGTACAAAACGACTATAGAAATTACACAATCCAATGAATGCTTGCAATTGTTTGAGGTTTTTAGGAACAGGAGCATTGAGAATTACATCTACTTTCTCAGAATTAGGGTGAACACCTTTGTTATCGAAAACGTACCCTAGATCCTACATAAGACACATGATCAATAAGAAAGGCACATATAGAAAGATTTAAGCAAATTCCAGCATTTTTGAAGACAGACAACACTTTGTCAAGAACTTCCAAATGAGAATCATACGAAGAGGTTAAAATGAGCAGATCATTCTGGTACACAATGACATTATCGATGCCAGAAAGCGTTTTTTTCATGAACACCTGCAAAATGCCGGGACTTGCACGCAAACCATAAGGTGAGTAATTGTACATAAATAGACCTTCCGAGGTGTCAATGGGCATAAACTTTTTTTATTCTTCGTCCAAAAGAATTTGCAGAAACGCATTTGACAAAACAATTTTGGAGAAAAATTTTCCGTCGCCGATTTGAGAAATTTCGTCATCAATAACAGGTAGGACGGTTTGAACGGGATTCAACCAATTATTAATGGAGGCTGAAAAATCTCCACAGATTCTTACACTGCCAACAGACTTCAGAACATTAACGGTAGGAGATACTCATTAGCTATCATACACTTTAGAAATTTTACCCATACTCTGCAAGCGCTCCAGTCCGGTTTTGACAGAGTCTTTTAGTCTTACAGGAACAGGGCGTGCTTTACAAAATACAGGAACTGAAATAGGCAACACATCAAGATGAACGGTATTTTTAACGTTACACTGTGAATCAGATGGCAAGTTCGAATCATATTTCGAAGACAAGCTTCTCGGCAAACTATGAGAATCTGTTTTGTTTATAGTGTCGCGTTGATCAGGAATGATAACATTTACGTTAAGTTTAGAACAAATACCCCGGCCAAGTAAATTGATTCTAATCATCTTCCACATTGAGAAACTTATGATAAAACTATTGTCTTTATAACTAATGATTATTGAAGATTGACCAAGCAAATTTACAGAGCCACCACTGTATCCGAGTACTTTACTACACGTAGGATTTATAACAGCACAAACAGCAAGTGCATCACTTTTACGTATAGTCGAGACTGCACTGCCATTGTCAAGAAGAAATTCAACAGGTTTAACATCTAAATGGCATTTCAATTTGGTAGACTCTTTAGTAACGGGAATTACAGGTGTGTTTATTCTAAAAAATGAGAATCATTCGAGTAATTTATACGTACATCAGAGAAATTATGAACAGAGTTACAGTCACAAGTATCGTTCCTAGGTTTCTGTCGAGTGACTTCGTTTTTTCGCTGATGAGACTCGGGTGAACTCTGCTTTGAAAAATCTTCTCTTCCGTCGTTGCCATGACAACCGTACCGTTCAGGCTGCACCATGTAAGTGCGGGCTGTGTGAAATTCTTCACGTGTAGGTCCTCCACGTGTAGGCTCAGGCGGAGGAGGCCGTGATGCAGTCGTAGATTTGCAAACTGTGGAAATGTGGCCATTCTTGCCACATGTATTACACTTCAATTTCAAAGCACAGCAATAATTCTTCGCAAGATGCTTCTGCTTAGCACCGCAACGGATGCACATGTAGTTCGGCTGTAATTTTAATGTTGTGAAAAACGATGAAGAGGAATCCTCATGAATAATATCGTGATTATCAGAACTTAACTGTTTGATGAGTTTTGCATGTTCAACACATTCGTTGAACGATTTTCGATCACACTTCTAGCTGTAGAACTCCACTGAGAATTTGCGATGAACGTAGACCAGCTACGAAAGCATCTCTCAAGAGACGATCACAACAGCAATTATCGTAGTTGCACGCAAATGCTAAGTCATTTAACGTTTTGGCATAACTTTCTATGGAATCATTTACACCTTGCTTTTTATTTAGAAATGTAACAGACGCGCCGACAATCGATTTCTTGATTTCAAATTGCTGGACTAATTTTTTTTCTAGTCCATAATACGGAGCATCAGTGGGTAACGTAGGTTTAATTCTTCGTTGTAGATCAGTAATGATGTTTACAAGCAAAGCTTTGGCTAAAATGCTAGTTTCTTACTGCCATTGTTTCCCGCCTTCTGAAGAGAGTCTGCATACTGCACTTTTAATCTTTGCAGGAATTCACACACTGTTTCCACTTCAACGTCGAAAGAAGGACAGCTTACTGTAGAATACGCCATCTTGGTATTAGAGCACTTTCAGGTTTCAGAGCACAAAGTTCAAATTCACGTTGGAGATTTGAAATCTTCGTCGCCAAATAATGTCGTGAAGTTTCTTTCAACACAACATGAAGTTCATTTAGCAGTAGCTGCAAACTGCAGTTTCAGAAGCTTTAGACTACCAAGGCAGGAGTAAGGAAACATTATGGTACGCACGTATCTGTGTGGTGAGCTCCGACGGTTACAGATTTCTTCTTAAAACTAACCGTGCCCGGGAGTCAGGCACGAGCGCATACCAATACATTTCCGGAGCTCGTAAAGAAGGAACACAACAGCAGCTTCCGGAGCTCATACTCACAAAACCAGTGTCACATTGTCCCGACGCATATTTTAATGTACAACATACCCTTAGGTAAGTTTGATGGTGTGCAAGAATGTCTTGAAGGTTCATTTTCCTTTTTGTGAAGGCATCAAAGTTCGTCAAGTCATGTAAATACTGTGAATGAGTAGTTTTTAAATTCAACAAAGAAAGTAGTCATTTTAGGAATGCAGTGTTTGAAGTTTCAAATGGCTAATTTATTCAGGTTAATTTGGCTACTGTTTGCAACAATAAAAAATGCAATAAAATTTTTTTTCAGAATTTTTTGCTCACTAAATGTCAAATTTTAAGAATGAACAATGGCTCAGACTGATATGGGATGAAAAATGAAAAGAGTACCATAATTGCAAATCCTTAAGCTATTAAAAAAATTGCAAAGTGTTTTTAATTCATGTTGCACCTTTCATTTGAATAATAATTACAACTGATAATGACTTGATCATGTTTCAAGAAATCTACTGCTTTTTGTGGTGAACATTAGTCGTATGTTATTCTCCAGAATTAGTGCATAATCATACAGTCGAGCAAATAGTGTTGTATAATTGTTTTGTGGTCTTGAGCCGGAAAATAAAGTCGCGAGTGAGACGATAGCACGCCTACCAGCACTCGGACTTACCTTCCTCTCAGTAGTCTTCGCAGTTGGAGACCCGTGGCACCAGGTGCGACGCTCTCCCACTGTACGACTGTTCAGAGACGCAGCCGTCACCTCTCCTCTCAGGAGCAAGAAGATCACTCCTAAAGCATGCCGCACACTGTCTCAGACCGACGCTTCAGATCAGAAACGAAATGTCTGAAAGAAATCGAATACGAACATTTGTACCTGGCTTCAGATCGGAACCGAACTGCCTCAGAATTCTTTGAAAGAAATTTTTTCCGAAGGTTCTGAGGCGTCTGACGTGCTGCGCATGCGCAGAACGGCTGCTGCGGGTGTGTTTGAGGGGGTTGCCGAGGAGTTCCTTCTATTTGCGATAGCAGTTCTAAAAAAATTTCATGGCTCATGCGAAAATATTGGAAGAATTTTATATTGACTTGCTTTAAATGCGGAAACAATGTTTTGTATTCCCCTTCTTCCTCTCTTGAACAGCATATATCATGCACTCACTTTTTTTTTGCTCCTTTTTCTTTTGTCTTCTCCTCTTCAGCTTTTAGTGATAGACACAGCACTAATTCTTCTTCATCACTGCTGAGCGGTGAGGCGCTCATCTTATGTAAACGGAATTAAGGTAATGCTTTAATTATTTTCTGTGGTTTTGAAGAACGCAAAGCACGATTTTCTTCTGCCAATGCTAACTGAAGACTGGTTATGTCGGTTCCGTTTTGATGGCTTCTGCGCCAATGTGCGAGCTGAACGTCGTTTCTGTTCTGTTCTAAGGCTTCGGAAGCTTCGGCGGCTGTTCCGTTCTGAAGCAGTGTGTGACAAGCTAAACAGTTGCCGGGCACTCTCACCTTGGACAACTACGCAGCTTTCCCACTGCGCGAACTCTAGGTTCTCCGCAAACTAGACAGCTCAATCACAGCCCCACGGGAAAACACAAAGGCGCAACTCGAAACCAAGAACGTAAGCTCTGTCCTCTCTGTACCACTATCCTAACCACACTGCCCGCCTGCAGCCGTCCGGCGAGCGGCGGCAAGATGGTTGTTTCGGTTAGCGGGCGCGCACACCGTTGCAGCGCCCTCTCGCGGCGGCAAACACCACAACACCACATCTCCCCCAGTTTCTCACGAAACTCACGTTGCTTAGTGCCTAGCACTCATACTCATTCAAGTACGTGGGACACCGCCGCTCACGATGCGACCGCCTCAATGGCTCCTCCCGATGCTCCTCACCATCACCGCCACGTTTCGCTCGTCGCCCTCCTCTTCCGGGGAATCATTAGTTGACTCGCGATCTGCCACCGGCTCAACAGGCACCCTTTTTAAGGCGTCAACTACAACTCCCTCTGGCAACACAAAGGGAGTTACACTGCAATTGCCCCCTCCGCCGAAGACCATTGCCTCAGGCTCTGTGGCGCCAACAACACCCTTATGGTTTTCAGGAACCTTGCCTGCCCCACTCACCACCAAACCGACGTTTCCGAACGTCGCGCACATGCTCAGGCATGCCGTTTCCGCACACCACGTGCTCAGACGCGACGCCGGTGACCTCACCTGACGTCCACTGCTTCGTGTGTGAGGGCGGTGGGGGCTTCACTCACACCTCATCACCAACAGCAAAGCTGTTGCTCTCGTAGCCATCAATCACCCGGAGATTGACATCAAATGGCACTCGCCAGCGATACCTGAAAATACCGCTCGATGGGACCGAGCCAGCCTCAGTTTCCTTCCGAGGCGTCATATTGTACCAAAAAGTGGCCTCTTCACGAAAGATACCTCCCCTAGCGGCGATCCTCTTGATCATCCGGTGATTTCTCTCAACGATCCCGTTACCACACGATCCCGTTGCCCGTAGGCGGCACGGAATCGCAGAGAAATCCTCCACTCATCAGCAAACTGCTCAATAGTTGCTGATAGAAACGCCGTTGAATTGTCCAGCAACAATTCGTCACACGGCCCTCGCTCAATTACGGCCTCACGTAAATGAGCAACAATGCTCGCTGCTGACTCATTCAGCAACCGTCGCCAGATGGCGAACCGCGAGAATCCACAGTCGACCATGGACAGGTAGAGCTTGGCACCGTAATGGGTGACGTCAACCGCAACCCGGCGCCAGCTCTCCTCCACAGAAAGACCCCCTTGCCCCACGAGATTTTCCTCCCGCAGTGCGGGATCGATCCGCTGACAGGTCTCGCATCCAGCCAGCTCATGCTTCACCTGCTTTCGCGACAGATCACTACGGATCTGATGAGCCAAGTAAAACGTCCGATCGATGCCCAAATGATGCATCAGATGAGCAGCCCAGATGGCATACTCGAGACTCCCTTCAGTGGCAAGCACAGCAGACACCTCTGCGACGGCTTCACCAGCGTCGCGGTAACTAAGCTACCTCTTAGGTACCCTGGTCATCTGATCGGCTTTGTTCTCGATCGTCGAAACGAAGCGAACAGACACGATCAGACCATGCTCAGCGATCGTCTCACGGATCACCCCAAGACGTCGCTTCACGAGCATCTTCGCCGCACGCTTCATGCGAACACGATTGCGGCCATTGACAGTGCTGTCCATCCATGTGACGACTGTCCGGGAATCACTGGCGACCGTGAAAGTTTTAAAACCCCAAGCAATCGCCAGATTGGTACCCCGCGCAACAGCCTCCAACTCAGCCACATTGATATGAAGATAGTCTGACTCTTTTCGGAGCTAAGACGCATCCCCAACAATGCGGCCATCGACCTCAAGAGCCACACCGACTACGAGGGAGCTGGCATCAGCCCACACGGTAACCGTACCATGCGGATCGACAACCCAAACGCCCCCAACAGGTGTCGGAAAAAGTGCCTTTTTTATTTATCTCGGTATATGGGGGAAAATGCTTCATTAGTTTTTTACGAACACTTCAATAGTTAAGTTGGCAATTATATATATATATATCTTACAACCGGCACAGCGACTCACACTGTCGACATTTTATTCCGCACCCACTGAATTTTTCCTCAAAGCAACTGTCGGCAGATCCAACCTCAAGATCTGTTGCACCCAAAATCAGCAGACTCTCTTCAGTCTTCACCGCTGGCACATCAACTTCAGGACTTCTGACACTCCGCAACCTCACCATCCGGTACAGTTTCTTCCGCCGTCCGTCGATTCAGCGTGCTCGTGCTTGGTGCTCGCTGTGGTACAGTGGTTAAGGGATCGGCCTTGCATGTTGGAGACGAGGGTTCGTATCCCGGCGCTGGCACGGCGATTTTCCCCGTTATGTATAAGGGAGAGCTCAAGCACAATACCCCACTCAACCCAGGTGTCGGAAATGGGTACCTGCTTCACGGGGGAACCGTCATGGTGTCCTATATATAGTGTTAGTTATAAGACATTTGAAAAACCAATGCTTAAGATCAAATGTGTCAGACTTGATTGGAAATAAAGCATCCTAAGATGCCGATGTTTGTTTGTTTGACGTGTCACTGTCGGCATGGGAGGAGGCGGCTAAGCACCTCTGTGAGCGCGAGTGCGCACCCGTCATCATCACCCCGCCACCGCTGGAAGACACTTCGCTTCGCTATTAGAGCAGTAAATCGCAGTGCTGTCGTATGTCGTGCGTAAGCATTAGATTGTTCGGCTAAGGCTCATTGAAGTGTTCCGTTCCCACCTGTTAAATAATTGCGCCTAGGGTATTCAATTTATATGTTAACTAGTTAGAAGTAGATCGGTGGTGCATATCACATCGGGGTGTGTTTATTTCTGGGTTTAGGTGTAGATCAGATCGGTGGGTGTTAATTTAGTTTAGGTGTTTGAGATCAGATCGGTGGGTGTTAATTTAGTATAGGTGTTTGAGATCAGATCGGTGGGTGTTAATTTAGTTTAGATGTTTGAGATCATATCGGTGGGTTTTAATTTAGTTTAGGTGTTTGAGATCAGCTCGGTGGGTGTTGAGTTAGTTTAGGTGTTTGAGATCAGATCGGGGGCCGTTAAGTTAGTTTAGGGGTTTGAGATCCGATCGGTGGGTGTTAAGTTAGTTTAGGTGCTTGTGGGTAGATCAGATCGGGGTTAGATTTGGGTGTGTTTAACTGATTTATATATTCCGCAATTCAGATCATTATGTTTCTCCTTTACCGTTTATCTTTATATTTGCTAATTGTTTTACCTAGGTGCACTAACGGAAGGCGCGGGGTTTGTGCCTGGAGTCATGACAGCGGTTCTAATTCTTCGGGCCGTCTTCAACGCACGTCTCGCCTGGACGAGCATCGTCGTTCACGGCCGACACAATTTATTTTTCATCTGACTTATTTATTTATGTTTCGACCATATCATATATTTCGGTGATATTATTAAACTTTAATCTATTGTCCTCATTTTGTATTTCCCGCCGCTCGCTTTTTTCGTTAATAGGGTCTTCCCGACGAGCTCGCGCCAACAGCTTTTCAGCCAACAAGCTGACAGAACTGTCGACATAGTCGTCCCAAGAGCCGCTGCACCCCAGCCGCTTCAAAAACTGCAACATGGACGCAGCCACCTCGCCACGGGGTAATGGCCAACTAGCCGACCACACAAGGAAAACAGTCCTCTCTTCGTCAAGCTGGCTTTAACCGAACCGAACTCGGAGAGAGCAGTCCCCCTCGACATCCCAAGTTGTCTGTTGGAATCATTCCGTAAAGAAATTCCTAACAACCGGCCCCCATTCAGGCTCTTAGGTTCCTTCGTCACAAGTCCGTACCTCGGCAGATGCTCCAGGAGCTCTTGCGCGCTGAGAACGGACTCACAAACCACTATATCATCGATATAGTGGTCCGTCCATTGACGAACCCGGTTGTTCAACGACAGAACCTTGCCAAGAATCGCGGACATGATTCGAGGCGCACACGAGAGGCCGAAGCCTAATCGCGTCAAAGCGTAAGGCCCATTCTTAAACTTCACGATCTAGTATCTCCACAGATCCTCGGAAACGTGGACCTGCAGGTGCGCAGACTTAACGTCGATAACCTTAAGCTCGCTCCGCAGCTGCCACCACATCCGAATCTTGTCGCCACACACAGCGACCATGTCATCACCAGTATGACACTCGACAAAGCCGTTCAACTCACGATAGTCCATGACCAGACGGACCATGTCCTTCGTCGCTTGCACGACGGCCAGCAACGGAATCACGCCTTGGATGGGACCATGCCACCGCCTCAACCAACCCTTCGAGATCCAACTCTGAATCTCCGCGTCATAACGCTCACGCATCTGAGGCGCTCGAGTACATCCGTACTCCGCGATCCGAGTCTGCAACCCCTCGGGCGGCTTCTCGGACCACCGCTTCTGACGGTCCACCGACCGTCAGTGAACCTAGCAACAAAGTCAGGGTCGCTAATTTCGATCGATGCTGGCGCACCTCTCGAATACAACGACCCCGCCCTTGCCACCAGGCTGGCTCACAGCTTAGCACAGGCGAATCCGTTGCTGGACCCCCTACAGCATCCAGATAGCCAGGATCTCCCCCAGTCAACTGCGTACTTCGAGTCAAGGCTTCTCCTGACAGTGACGCTCCCCATGTGATCAATAACATCACTCCCCAGGAGACAGTCAACGCCAAGATTCCCCTACTCCGGCATGACGAGCGCAGTGACACCAAAACAATGCCCCTGCAGCCCGACTACCACACGACAGTGTTTCCCCTCACAGGAAGTCCTGCCGTCCGCCGTTAGCAACAGCCGCCCCGGCCGGAGGCTTTGGCCCACCACCCGCGGAAAAGCCACC
This sequence comes from Platorchestia sp. MABIK, assembly GCA_014220935.1. Lineage (NCBI taxonomy): Eukaryota > Metazoa > Arthropoda > Malacostraca > Amphipoda > Talitridae > Platorchestia > Platorchestia sp. MABIK. Next base: position 22,326 of record JACJUY010008896.1, on the reverse strand, counting down.
GTCCTCTCGCTCCCGGAGTCTACCAGACACCAAGGCTTACGGCTTACGTGGTTTCCATTGAGGAGGACGCGTCGCCCCGACTAGCGCCCTCCGCAGAGAAAACGAAACCCGACCCATCCACCGTGGGGCCAGCTATCCTAGACGGAGCTGCCGTGGGACAGTCACGGGCAAAGTGCCCGGTCTCTCCGCACCCAAAGCATGCAGACTTCCTCCTGGCAGGAGCCTTCGCGGACCCCCTATCAGCGGGCGCCGCATTGCCTTGCGTCTGCGGGCACACCCTCACGCGGTGAGTACCGCCACAGCGGTAACAAGCACCCTTGCCATCACTGCTCTGCTTCCCAGAAGCAGCAAGGTCTACCTCGGGCTTGGCCCCCTGGTCTCGCCTGGCCACAGCTCTCTGTGCGGCCATTCTCTCCCACGCTTTCGACACCACAACGTCGAACGGCGTAGTATACACGTCCTCACGAGCAACTGCCCAAGTATACAGAGCAGTGGTGAGACCTTCGTAAATTTTGAGCCTAAAAATCCAATCTCTCTTGGTAAACACCACCCTCCCACCTAAACGCGCCAAGTCATTCAGTTATACGTCCACCGACTCGTCAGTTACAAGCTGACGTTCGGTGTTCCGCCTATAAGCCTCCTGCAAAGGCAACGCTAATTCTGCGGCTAGCGTAGACCTAACTACCTGCCACTGAGCAACATCACCGACAGTCATGCAGCGAGACACCCGAGCGACGTTGCCGTCAAGCAGAAACCCAATGACGTCGGTCGGCGCCACGTGCTCCAGCTGGCAGAGCCTCTCCAGATTCTCCAGCCACTCCAACGCATCGATCGATCCATCGATAGTCAACTTAAACAGCTGCCTAGCTAACCGATCCAGGATCGGCTCACGCGCTTGAGTCAGGATGTTGGCCAACATGCTAACATCCACTAGCAAGCCCGGCGTGCTCCTCGCCGGTGGCACTGACGATCCCGGATAGCCAGCCCCAGCCGCTGCCATCTTGCGAGCAACAAATATGGTTACCACAGGCCAATGCTAAAGACCTAGAGAGCTTGTGGTCTTGAGCCGGAAAATAAAATCGCAAGTGAGACGGTAGCACGCCTACCAGCACTCGGACTTACCTTCCTCACAGTCGTCCTCGCAGTTGGAAACTCGTGCCACCAGGTACGGCGCTCTCCCACTGTGCGACAGTTCAGAGATGCAGCCGTCACCTCTCCCCTCAGGAGCAAGAAGATCACTCCTAACAGTTGCCGGGCACTCTCACCTCGGACAACTACGCAGCTTTCCCACTGCACGAAATCTAGTTTCTCCGCAAACTAGACATCTCAATCACAGCCTCACGGTAATACACAAAGGCGCTACTCGAAACCAAGAATGTAAGCTCTGTCATCTCTGTACCGCTATCCTAAGCACACTGCCCGCCCGCGCTAGTGTCAACAGCACGGTATACCGTGGTCAACAGTTAGTAGATGCCCCCTTATAGGATGATCACCTGGGCTGCATGCCAGATACCGCCAGATCTTGCTTAAACCTGCGATGCATGCCAAACTACATGTTTATTTGGATAAGAATACAAAAATTTGACGAATTGAACAATTATATATTGCTGTCGTAATTTTCGTCATGATAAGTTGTGAGAATCTCATTAGTATTTCATTCTTTTGCGGGAATATAAATAATAGATATAAACTGAACACGCACATTTGAAGACTGTTGTTCGTTTTGTGTCACAATAGTTCGTTGTCAAGCAAAGCGAACAACATTTTTATTCAAAAAGCTTTCATTACATAGTTATTGCATAATTAAGTTAATAATGCAATGTTCCTATGTCTCCTACCGATTACAAAACTTTAGACTGTGCTTCAACCCCGCATGACCTAAGAATTTTAGAGTACTGCATATCGTCAAGCGAAACCCTCATTTGAACAATTTGGACAGTTCGTACCCTTTGAAAATAGTGAATAGGTAGATTCCTCGTCAGAACCAGCCTAATTTCATTTCATACTTATGTGTCACATGTCTCCTTTCTGTGTTTCTGTATTTTATTCTTTGTTCTTGTCCGTCTCATACTCTGTCTTTTTACTTCCATGATATATTTCTAGCACCTACAATTCATTTTACTTTGATCTTATATTTCAGACGTAATTATTTTGTTTCTCGTGTGAACTGATGATGGAGCTGGACTCCGAAACGTTTTCTTAGTAAAGATAATCAATTTTATCGGAATTTTCTTCGTTTTTAAGTTTATGATAAGGTTGCGATTAAAGCAAACCACTGACGTGTTCAGAAATATTAAGTTAATATAATTACAACCTGCTGGCTGATAACTGTACGGAGATAATGCTAGTTTGTGCAGGATGTTTCACGACAAAATTAGGACAGCAATATATAATTGTACAATTCATAATATTTTTGTCTTCTTATCCAAATAAACATGTAGTTTCGATAGAGAATGATCTGTAGAATGGCGGTATCTGGCAGCCCTCACAGGGGTGGTGGTGGTGGTGGTGGTGGTGGTGTGTGCTATGGTGTGTGTGATGGTGCAAAGTGAACAATATTTATATTCAAAAAGCTTTCATTACTTAGTTATTAAACAATTAATTTAATGCAATGTTCTTATATCTCTTGCCGATTACAAAATTTTAGACTCAGCTTCAACCCGTATGACCTCAGAATTTTAGTCCTTGCATATCTTCAAGCGAAACCCTCATTTGAACAATATGGGCAGTTAGTACACAATTATGTTAGTTATAATTGTAATTAATATAATTGTAATGCTAGTTTGTGCAGGATGTTTTACGACAAGAGATACACAATTTCACAAGCAGACTATGGCCAGATGAACAGTTTTTTTCTATGAAATTTTCAGAACACTTGGGTTTGTGAGATATTAGCAGTTTATTGTTTTAAAGTATGAAATTTGATGATACAATTAATCGCAAAAATTAGTTTCAATTTACGTTACAAACACTTGTCTTATCCAAATAAACATTTTGTTTCGATAGCGAATGATCTGTAGAATGGTGGTATCTGGCATGCATCGCAGGTGTATGCAAGTTCTGGCGGTATCTGGCATGCAGCACATGTGACCATACTAGAAGGAGGGCATCTACCACGGTATACCGTGGCATCTACTAACTGTTGACACTAGCGCTGCCCGCCCGCAGCCGTCCGGCGAGCGGCGAAAAGATGGCTGTCTCGGTCAGCTGGCGCGCACACCGTTGCAGCGTCCTCTCGCTGCGGCAAACGCCGCAACACCACATGTTTTTAGCGTTTACATTCTTTACTACGAGTATGAGCATGTCAATGTTGAACACAGCATAAATGATAAGTAGGGCAAATGTTGCCTACCAGTGTTGATAGGCAAACATTATTGGCAAGGTTATAAGCTTAGAAAATGTCCATTCTGGTTTTGTTGTTCTGTGGAGTACAGCTAATGGTATAAATATCAATGATTGCCTATTCAAACTATTACACTACCAGTTATTTATATCATGTTAGATTCTGAAATTTTACTCTTAATTTTAAACAATACTATTTGTTATTTTATCTAATGAATTGTAAATAATTCATTTGCAAGGTGCTGATCATCTCAAACAAACATCGGCATCTACGGATGCTTTATTTCCAATTGAAGCATGATACATATCACCTTTTACATTGGTTTTTCAAATGCCTTATAACTAACACCAGGACGCCATGACGCTTTCTCCCGGTCAAAGACCGGTACCCATTTCAGACACCTGGGTAGAGTGGGGTATTGTGCTTAGAATTTTTCTCCTATACCCAACAGAGAAAATCGCCACCAGCGCCGATGCTCGAACCCGGGTCTCCCAGCACGGAGTCAGGTCCGCTACACACACGGCTATGACGAGCACATCTCTGATGGAATAAGTTTACTTTATGTTGTTGTACTCCTGAATTTGTACATTATTACAAAAGTGAAAATCTTTTTCAGTCTGCATGACAGTTGAATCTGGGTATTTAGTTTATTTGCTTGTGTTAAAAGTATAAGGCAGAAAAGTTACGGATCTGAAAATGGGTGAGATTCCATGCAAGTTATTTTGAATTTAGGCCAGAAGCTTGTGGAAAAGTGTAGTTTATTACTGATAGTTTTGGAAGTGAAGGAAGCATAACCTCATGGTGTTTTTTTCTTAACCAAGTGAACACTTCTCCAGCAGGGAGATTTCTAATTTGGATCATACAGTTGAGGTTTTATGAAAATTATTTTTATTACAGGCAGGTGAATCTTTGTTGTCATGTGTGACCGCCATGCAACAGGCTAATGCCAGTTCAATCCTAGGACAGTTAATGTGAAATTTAGATTTTTATTGGTCTTCTTTTTGAGTTCTTAATGAAATTCATGGAAACCCTTTTTTTCATTAGCCATCATTTTCAGTGTTGAATGATAAGTCATAGATTGTAAGTACGTTTGCTATAAACATGGTCGTAGCATTGCCTAATGATATTTCATTTAGCAAATGATTTTTATACAATTCACTACTTATTTTCCTACTTATTCTGTTCTTACTTAATATGTCCTCTTCAATGAAGCTCATGCACTTTAGTAAACAAACATGTACTATGTACTTGGCAAACCAAGTCTGTCACAAATACTATTGCAAAAATTATTTTAACCAGTACCTATATTAAATCGATTGTGTAAGGATAACTAAATTATGTTTATTTTTTCAGATGTTCAAAAGAAGTAGTCATCTTTACGCAGCTACTACCTGCAGCTTCGCGCGTCCGAAAGGATGAAACCATCAGTGTTACGAGCTGTGGAGAGCAAGAATTGGATGCACTCTACCCAGATGGCCTTTTTGTCGGATTGTATGCAACCAGACTCCAGCATGAGCAGCTTGAATATTCATTCTAGTGATGATTTTGTTGCCCCTGTTTTAAATAGAAAGCAAATTGAAGAGCCCCATTTAGAGAGTATTGTTGTGTCAGCAGATTGGTTCCAGGCAGAACCAGACAATACTGTTGAGACTCAGTTAATGAGCACTGCAGTCGAAATTGATAACGACATCGTTCATGTAAGCCAATGCCAACACCAGAAGCGGCTCTATTAGTGGGTCCAAACCCAAAAATTGTGGTGCATGCATCAAAGCCTTCTCCTGTAGAAAATACATGTACTGATGTCACGGGCAGTAGTGGGGGATGTTGTAAGCGTAAAAGAAGTAAGAAAGATGAGACCAGCATTTTAACAACGGTGGAGTCATTTCATGAGAAACTCCTAAATGTTGTTGAGAGTTTGTTAGTATCAAAAAGGAGTGCTGGAAATGATCATTACATTACAAAAGCTTGCTGTGAACTTGTGCGGGGCAAATTGAATGGTCTTGCGAAAAAAACGAATGAAATTCATGTCAAAACTTGGTAAACTATGTTCTGAGAATTTACAAATGTTAGATGTCATTTGCTGGCCCTTTATAATATTCAGAAAATTATCTATAAATTGCTTCCCTGCCTTAGTGTTAAATTGTTCTTTTCTTTTATCTTAATGTATGAAAAAATCAATCAAGTTGTGCATCATGTGTACAAATGGCATGTCTAGGAACAACACAATATTATTCTATAATAGGTTAAGGAGCATCTTTTTATTTTTATTTCCTTCTGACCTGTTTTTCCCTCCTAATACTTGACTCTTAATTTTCATCTCGTTTCATAAACCTCCCTATTTGCTGTTTCTCTATCACAGGGATACAACTATTGTATCTGTGGAAAGTAATGCTCCCAGGAGGAGGATGTTAAGACCCGGGCTGATGATTAGGTAGCCCTTCTTTTTGTTGAAATAGTTGTTATTTGTTTTGTTTTACGGATTATCTATTTTCGGCTTACTGCAATTTTTTCTGCTGCACCTACTACTTTCTTCTTGCTCTTTTATCTTGCTTGAACTTCCTTCCTGACTTGATGTTTAAATGCGCATTGTATCCTGTTTGGCAACACACTCGTGTTACCACACAAGGATGGCCTATGTGAGACACACATTGTGCTCAGATTCCCGGTGTATGTGTTTATACTCGATAGTCCCTTCATTCTTCCTCTCGTGATAAAGTAGCCGTCATGACTAGGAAAGCTTAAAAAAAACGTTGATAATTGTAGAAATAAGTATAATAATTCGCCGTTTTTATGTGCATGTAATCTTCTGCAGAAACACTAATGCATAAATAGGTGACCAAAGAAACTATTCAATTTACCTTTGGATGTGAACCATTGCTATACGCCATGTATGCATGATGGTGGGAATACGAGAACATTGATGAAACTATTTCAAATTGGCACAAATTTATTAGCTAAGTGTGAGTGTGGACAAAACTGTTTGTTTGGTAGCATTGGTTACCGTTGTTTGTTATTAGAGTTGGATTTTTTTGTTACGAAAATTTGCACCTGAGTTTTTCCACAATGTGTAATTGTATACTCAGATTATGGATATTCCTAAACTTAACACGTTATTTAGTATGCATTAATTTAGTTCTTTAGTTGGCCTTCCTAAGTCAAATAATGATTTGTCAGTGTTATTTTTTCATTACCGAAAACTGGAACAAAATTTTTAAATGTTGTTTAAACAATTTATTTTGTCGATTGACCTAATACATTCATTCCAACTAGAAATGCTAGAAAATAATAAGGAACAAGAATTTCCCAAGTATTTCTAACATCTTTATATCAAATTTTTACAGAAGTATTAGTGAAGCCCCAACATTTTATCCTGCCGGCACACAGCCCCATGGCTTGTGAAGTAATCCTTCAGCTGGTCCGTGATGGCTGTGGCTGCCGCAGTCGATGGGCTGTTTGCGATAAGCTGAAGTCCAGTGTTTTCACATCTCCAACTGCCGGTTGTGCAGGAGCCAGTGATGATGTCCTCCTTTTCAAGAGCAAGCGGGTTGATGTAACGAAAGTCTTTACGATCCTTCTCGTAATTGTGAAAGAGCGCAACTTGCTAGAGTGATTTCCTGGATCCTCCCGACTGGGGTGTTTATATCAGTACGGAAGACTCTATACCTACTTGATAGCATACCGAATGCGTTTTCCACTGTTCTTCGAGCTCTAGAAAGCCATTAGTTGAAAACTTTTTGGTCGTGAGAAAGGTTTGCACCAGGATAAGGCTTCATTAAACGAGTTGACGATGGGAACGCTTCATCTGCCACTCTGCCATATGGAGAAAGCAAGTTGGTCCCAGGAAGTTCACGAGTATGGAACATGTTCAGGCTGTTAGAATCGATTGCTTGCTTTAAGGATGTTTTATTGAACACTCCTACGTCAGATACTCGACCATTTGTTCCCACATCGACATATAGGAATCGTAAGTTGGCATCAACCAAAGCTATGAGCTCCACACTAAACCTATTTTTGTAGTTGTAGAAGTGGCTTCCTGACTTTGAAGGTTGTTGAATATTCACGTGCTTTCCATCAAGTGACCCAAGACAATTTGGAAAATTTCATTACTGATGAAATTCCATTGCCACGGCTTCCCATTCTGCAGTCGTTTGAGGAGTGTGCAGGTGTTCTTCTCTCAGTACTTCATAAATCATTCAGCCAAAAGAGCAGTGAGGGTGCTGCGACCTACTATGTACTGGAAATGCATTGAAACTCTGGTTTCTCCTGAAAAGAATGGATAATATTTATTATGTATCATGCACAAAGATAATATTATTAGGAACGGTAGCCTAGCCTATAGAATATAGCAATTCCACCTAGGCTTCACCAAAGGGTTAGGTTATCACTAACCCCCAAGATTAGATCAACATAGGCATAGTAACACAAATAGCACATCAATAGCAATAGCAATGACACATCACATAAGGTAAATAATTCATTCACCTCTTAGATACCTTACAACTTAAATACTCAATTGCCAGACATGTGGCCAGCAAGAGTAGAGCGGAGATAGGTGGGAATATATAGAAAAGAGTAAAGTAGAATTAGTAATGGTATTTAAAAATAATTAGGTTAGGTACTTGGCCACATTAGGTAATTTATATACACACACTCAGCCAACATTTACTGTTGTTGGGCCTGAGACCAATAGAAGACTGACTGCGATTGTTGCTGTGACGAGCGTTGCCAACTTTTGGTATGTCTAACTAGAACTTACATTTCCCGCTATATTACACCCCTCCCTCCTTAATTAGAAACCCCCCTTTGTAACCCTACCCCCTTATTGTACCTAGTCAATCCTAAAGGTCCAATCTCCCCACAGGCTTCTGAGCCCGGTTAGACCTGCGTGAGATGCTAGCACTTGGAGGCTCGTGCAACATTGCCTCCTGGGTGGGAATCGAGTAGTCAGATATTTCTGGGTCAGCTTCATTAGTCGAAGGTGGCGGGTTTGGATTTTGAGCAGGTTGTGGAAACACAACGGCTTCCTCAGTAGGTTGTTCCATGAGTTCAGGGATGGTGTTCGAGCAGGTAATAACTTGGTCCTGGTGTCGACGAACGACCTCTCCCCCCTTCAGTTGGCACTTGTAGGATACCGGGCCTAATTTTTCAACAGTGGTAGCAGGAGTCCATTTTGGGGAACCCGGCGTGTATTGACGGACCATCACAGGTGATTCCGGTGGAATGTCAACCACGCGAGACGCTGGGTGGTATCTTTTCTGAGCGTCCTGGCGTTGAGCGACTTTGAACGCGATTGCTTCTGACGGCCAAAGTAGATCGAGACGAGAGCGAACTTTCCTGCCTAACATCAGCTCGGCGGGCGTAACACCTGTTGTCGTGTGTGGTGTTAGCCGATAGTTGAACTGAAAACTGTCTAGTGCTAGGCGTAGGGATTCCGTTGACTTTCGTATATTTTTCTTGAACGTTTGTACCATGCGCTCTGCCAGTCCATTAGTTAAACGATGGTATGGTGCGCTTGTAATATGTCGCATACCACATGCCTTCACGAATTTTTGGAATCCAGCCGATGTGAAACACGTAACGTTGTCCGAAACAATTGTTACCGGAAATCCAAACGTTGCAAAAGTGTGTTTCAGGCTCGAGATCGTTTCGCTAGAGGTTGTAGTAGTTGTGGGAAAAATTTCAACCCACTTAGAGTGTGCTTCCACGATCACTCGATAGTATTTTCCATCCATTGGGCCCGAGTAGTCGATGTGTATGCGATGCCAAGGCTTCGCCGCCCATTCCCACGGATGGAGTTCAGCTTTCGTCGGTGCAGCTCGAGTGCTCAGGCATTCGCTGAATGACTTAGTCGTTTCTTCTAGATCTTTGTCCAGAAGGGGCCACCATACATAACTGCGAGCTAGTTCCTTCATCCTGGATGATCCTGCATGGCCAGAGTGAAGTTCATCCACAATAGCTTGTCTGAAGGCTTGAGGCACAATTATTCTTGCTCCCCAGAGCACACAGTCATTTTGTGTGGACAATTCGTCTCTCCTCCTAGTGTACGGAGCGGGATCGGGGTCCCCGATTACCGTCGAAGGCCAGCCTACCTGGCAGTATTTGTATACCTTCGAAAGTACTGGGTCCCTTAGGGTGCTGTCGCGAATGTGGGTGCTGGTGACCGGACCTGACTCAAGGAAGTTTATTAGGGACGTTCATTCCGCTGGAATGGGCGTGGCTTCCTCGGGAATTGTCAAGGGTAGACGACTGAGAGCATCAGCAGTACCCAACAGCACGCCAGACCGGTGACGCAAGGTGAACTTGTAGGATTGCAGCAGCAGAGCCCACCTCTGAATGCGCCCGGATGCTATCGGAGGAATGCTTCTACCCGGATAAAATAGTCCTAGCAAAGGTTTGTGGTCGGTAATTACAGTGATGTCCTGTCCCCACAGGTAGCAATGGAATTATCTGAGTGCAAAAACCGTAGCCAGAGCTTCTTTCTCAGTCTGGGAGTAGTTACGCTCAGTTGCTGTTAGGGTTCGGGAGGCCAAATAGACGGGGCGTTCAATTCCTTCAATAAGGTGACACAGCACCGCTCCCACACCATACGCACTACTGTCAGCCACTACCACTATGGGTCGGTTAGGGTCAAAATGAATCAAGGTCTGGGAGTCTAGAAGTGCTTGTTTAGGTTTCTGGAATGCTCTCTCCTGACTTGCATCTCATTTCCAAGGGGTTTTATCCCTCAGTAAGGTATTTAGGGGCTCCAGCATAGTTGCAAATGATTTTAGAAATTTCCTGTAGAAATTTAGGAGCCCAAGGTAGGCTCTCAGTTGAGTCACATTAGTAGAAGCTGGTGCATTCTGGATTGCTGCTACCTTCTCTGCAGTGGGGTGCAATCCATCTTTGTCGATATGGTATCCAAGGTAGGATACCTTTGGCACTCTAATTTGGCATTTGTCCATTAATCAGTTTTAGCCCTGCCTCCTGTAGTTTAGATAAGACTTGATGGAGACGCTTGTTGTGCTCTTACTCATTAGTGGCACTCACCAGGACGTCATCCAGGTAACAGAACACTCCTGGGAGGCCCTGCAATAGTCCTTCCATTGCACGCTGAAAGATCCCGGGAGCGGAAGCAATTCCGAAACTGAGACGGTTATAGGCAAATAAACCTCTGTGGGTGTTGATTACCGTGAGTTCCTTGGAGTCTTCATCCAAGGGTAGTTGAGGGTGTGCCTGAGACATATCTTGCTTGGAGTATATAACTCCTCCCGCTAACCTGCTAGAAAAATCTTCCACCCTGGGAATAGGGTAGATATCTAGCCTAGTGGCCCGATTTACCGTTAATTTGTAGTCACCACAGATTCGGAAGCTTTGATCAGCCTTGAGCACGGGGACAATAGCCGCTGCCCATCTAGAGTACTGTACAGGGGTGAGAATACCTTCCTGTTCCAGTCTATCTAGTTCTGCCTCCACCTTAGATCTGAGTGAGTAAGGCACATTCCTGGCTTTGCAAAAATTAGGTACTACAGTGGGATCAATCTCAATTTTGAACTTCCTCCCTTAAAGCAACCTAGACCTGGTTGAAAAAGGTTGGGAAATTTTTGTACTAGCCCTTCTGACTGGGTAACCAGCTTGCGTACCCTATTAGCTACCTAGGGAGTTAATCAGGTCCCTACCTAGCAAGGCTGGCCCCTCCTTGTCTACGACTACAATACTTGCTAGCTGTGGAGCCCTTCCACTAGCTTCATGCTGGGTGCTAACCCTAGTCTCACCATAAACTACTAGTTCAGCTCCGCCATAAGTCCTAAGCTCAACATCAGAAGGTCTCAGCTCGGGTCTGTCTTGGTGGGTAACCTAGAGTAGGAGGTTTTTGAAAGGATAGACCCAGCAACACCTGTGTCTACCTCCATTTCTACTGGCACACCATTTAGAGCCAATTTAATTCTGATTGGGGTTTCATTTCCTCGGCTAATGTAAATATTTCCCATAACAACCCTGATAAGAAACAGGATAGTCTGCACTGGTTACATTGCTAGTTCCATTAGGGTTAGGGTAGTGTTCCCTCCCCCTTTTTTCATGCATAGCATGCAAAAAATTGTTTTTGTTGCCTTTAGCAGATTTCTGCCCTTTTAGTTTAAAACAACATTTTTTTAGATGACCTTTTTGGCCACAACCATGACAATTACTATATTTATAGGGGCAATCTCAATGCCAGTGCAAACCACCACAGCCGCTGCAGGCTGATTTGGGGCTAGCTTGTGCCTGAGTCTTGCCCTGAGGCTTGTTAGCAGTTTGCTGAACTCTAGTCTGACCTACATTCAAAATAGAATTAGGTTGCCTCAACCCCACTGTTTCTCTCAGTGTGGTTTCTTTAGCAGTGGCTAGATCCACGCCCTTTTGCCATGTCAGGCCAGCTTCATTCAGCAAGCAATTTTGAATGTCATTACTGGACACACCCAATATAAATCTGTCCAGCAGCGTTTCTTCTAGCACTTACTGTCTGAAATTACAGGTATGTGAAAGGGCCTTCAAGCTAGCAACAAAATCAGCGATGCTTTCCCCTTATTTCTGGTTCCGCTTATGGAACCGAAACCGCTCAAAGATTTGGTTGCGCGTGGGCTTAAAATGCCGTCTTAACGCTTCAACCATCTCAGCATAAGTAGCATCTAAAGTGCTTTTAGGGGAAACAAGGTCCTTAATGAGTCTAGCAATTCTTGGACCCACTAGAGAAATTAATGTGGTGGCTTTCTCACTGTCTCCTATTTTGTTAATTAAGAAATAGCAGTGCAACCTAACCTCATAGGCAACAAATTCTTCCTCTAAAGGATTAAACTCTCCCACTGAGCCTATCAACGGCATATTGAATTTTCTTAGGTGGTGCAACACCAATGAGAAGAAATAATCAAAAACAAAAAATCACTAGGCAAATGCTATGTTCCCTCACTAGTCACTACTACTTAGTCACCTCGTAGTTCTACCATCACCTCGTCGCCAATTATTATGTTTCATGACAAAGATAATATTATTAGGAATGGTAGCCTAGCCTACAGAATATAGCAATTCCACCTAGGCTTCACCAAAGGGATAAGTTATCACTAACCCCCAAGATAAGATCAACATAGGCATAGTAACACAAATAGCACATCAATAGTAATAGCAATGACACATCACATAAGGTAAATAATTCACTCACCTCTTAGATACCTTACAACTTAAATACTCAATTACCAGACATGTGGCCATCAAGAGTAGAGCGGAGATAGGTGGGAATATATAGAAAAGAGTTGAGTAGAATTAGTAATGGTAGTTAGAAATAATAAGGTTAGGTACTTAGCCACATGAGGTAATTTATATACACACACTCAGCCAACATTTACTGTTGTTGGGCCTGAGACCAATAGAAGACTGACTGCGATTGTTGCTGTCACGAGCGTTGCCAACTTTTAGTATGTCTAACTAGAACTTACATTTCCCGCTATATTACAATGTTATTAATACGTGGAAAACAATGAAGTAAGAAAAATAAGAGGTGAAAATGATCGCTTTCATTACAGGAAAGCAACACCGAGCAGCCTATTCAATGGATGCACGGTACCAAATTACACATACCTGTAGCGAGGAATCTGAGGGTAATTCCGAGTCAATCAAAAGCAAGAATGCATTTTCAGAACTTGGTGTCTTGCTTGCTGAGAACTGGGTCAACTTTGCCCAGCAAGTCTTGGAAGGTGTCTTCATCCAGACGAAGATATCTTCTGCAAAGAAAAAGAAAACTTTGGCATTATTCTTGTTTGAATTACCACAAAAAAAATAACTAACACCAAAATTATATATCAGATAAAGCATCATCATATTATTCTCGACGAAGACAATGGAGAAGACTTATCTTGAATCATTTTTTGAACGTTTCAAGCCCTAAACCCATTTTCAATAAAAAACTTTGAATAAATGTAGAAAAAACCTAATGCAAGCACAATTTCGACAGGTGATATAAGACAAAAAATTTGAGACGTAAATGGAAAAACCTTGGCAGTTCAATGACTTCAATCCCTCCCCGGTCGCTCTATTTGAGGGTTGCAGAGCTCATCGGCAAAAATCATCGATCTGTTAACATTCTTGGATCTCCTTCTCATACCAGTGTTAGAGAACATTGCACAACTCAGCCATGAGACCAAACTATTGTCAGCAATAAATTCAAAATTTTACACTCCAACTCAAACAATTTCAGAGTAAAATTTTCAGTTTTTCATAGGCTGAAGCTGTCCCTCAACATGATGCAGAGTTCATGCCATCACAACAACGCTAATTGAAAAGCCGTAATTCCTCCTTTCAAACGTTTGGAATTGTTTCAATTACTTTAGCATTCTCGCGAGCAACTTTTGCTTTTTGTACGCATACTTTCGTCTCCCATTGATGTCATAAACTTTTTCTTCCGATGATATCCTTAAATGTACATGTATTGAACTTTTCTACATTTATTTGCAGGATTTTTATAAAAATGAGCTCTAAAATGAGTTAGAAACGCCCAAATAAAATGTTTAAGGACACGTCTAAAAGAAACGTTTCAAATAATGATTTTCTCCGTAGGAACAATCTTACTTACCTGCAATCGCTTATATCGGCGAGCAGATCTTCTCTCAATCGATTCGGATTGTTAGATCTATCTCGCCCTGGTTTTACCCAACATTTACTAATAGGTTTCACTGTTTTTGCACTTTCATCAAAAGTTCCGGTCACAAGAGTTGCTTCGACAGCAAATTTGTAGAGCTCACACACATTTCCACGTCCTGCTCATCCATTTCGCATATCGACTTCGGTTTGTTTACGTTCGATGAACGTCGGACGCTCATCGCAGAGCTGAGTCAGAGACACACACAGCCACAATGTGGCCTGACTTGCTTAACGGCCGTTTGACATGACGAGTGTCCATGATTCGTTTGATGACTGAAAACACGTAGTGTGGCCCCGGCTTATGAGTGCGTTCACACTACGAGCGGAGCAGAGCAGAGCGGCATAATGTTTGTTCAGGTTTGAATGCAGAAACGCTCGGCTGTTCACACAGCAAGCGGAGCGGCGCGCTCGGGAAATCCGTTGGGATTTTATGACGCTCGCGGCGACCGTTTCTCTTCGGCTCCGCCTTTGGATCGTCATATCTCACAGGGGTGGAATTGTCGTTTAAGTTAAAAAATACAATATATAACAAATAATTTGTATAACTAATCATTTAACAACTATAGCTGATAGTGTAGCATGTAACATTTTAGTTTAATTATGCCCATTTGGGTTCATTGAGCATTTATTTCTTTTTTCTTGTGCTTTTTCTGATTTGTTATTTTATTGTTGCTTCAATTTAAGGAATCTTCTTTTATTTCCCTTGTTTTGTGGTTTTATTTTTCTTGTTTTGCTGTGTATTTTATCTTATGATCTTGCTAAAAGAAAATTATGTACGATTTTTCAATAAAGTTTTCATTTTTTCCGTAAAATGCGAGGAAAAGGAGGCCGTATGGTGAGGAGGAGGACTCAATGAGTGTCCAATACACAATAAGCTGCAAAATATTATGAGCTTTGGAAAATTTTTTCTAATACTAACGGAAAACATGTCAGCATTTTGAGAATTTTTCAGTCAGGAAAAGTCAGTATTTTTCACTTGGCTTTTTCTGGCACAACCCTTAAAATATGAAGGTAATTATTTTACTTGCACTTACCTTAAAGTCCCCACACGACGCTCCTTCCTTCCTAATGATCCACGAAAGCCTGTAGTCCTGTAAAGTGATACAACCTTTATGTAAAGACTTTAATTTTGCTTAAACTACTTTGTTTTACATGTATCCTCAATTGAAAATTTTGAATTATTACTGAATAGCAAATTTGTCTTGTCTCGTTAAAAATTTTTCCTTCTATAAGGGATTGTAGTACATCAAAAGTTGCCGGTTTCATCAGTAAATACTCGAAGAATTGCGATTCATCTCTCCTCAGTGCTTCGAAAAGATAGTGGTATTCTCCATAGCGGTCTCTCCTAACGTTGATGGGATAAACCCAGTGTTTCCGTTTCTGTATTTTGCTGGCGAGCAATAGGAATGCACCCACGAAATCTTCCATAGCGACTGATCCTTGTGTATGTCGCTCTGCTTACATGTGAACACCCCCTCCGCTCCGCTCCGCGCTGCGCCGCTTGTAATGTGAACGTACCATAAGATAAGTTAAATCATTTCAGTTTTTTTAGGTTATTTTATTCAAATAACCTAACGTTACCTAACCTAATCTAACCTATCATCACGTCAATATCGTATTACCGCATGTTTACGTGTCCGTTTCTTCACTTATATACGACGTTCCTTTAACTTCAAAGTTTAATAACTCGAAAATTACGCATCAGTGATCAAAATGTCATTTTGTGTAAAATGTTCTTAAATGTGTTCCTCTAGTGATTTTTTGCAACAGAATTTTTAATTTCCGTGAGCGCATTGAAGTAAATATTGACCTAAGATGCATAATGTAGAACAAGATTGGTAACCTAAAAATTGTCTTAATTTTGTTCATTGCATTTGACAATCACATTATATTTTAAATTATCAAAGTTGAATCGCCTTCTGTTATCTGTCAAGATACACTTGTACTGTGAGAAACCCCTCTTTACTTCGCATGACACAAAAGGAGCATGTTCAAGGCAATTCAACTCATTTGGCGAGAACTGCTGTAACATTTCATGGGTGCTTCTTAGGCCATCGCCAAGTCATGTCGACTAGTGCCTTTGCAATTTAATAGGAGGGAAAATTAAACTTCCCTTGAATAAACTGAGCTCGTGTATCACAGATACTTGCGAAATATACTTCCGTCACGAACTTTAAATTTTCGTTAGCTTGTATTAGCTCAAAACTTCAAAGCTTGAAATTAGCTCAAAGCTTGTTTCGTCAGCTCAAAAATCCCAAGCTTGTAATTTGCTCAAAACTTCAAAGCTTGAAATTAGCTCAAAGCTTGTTGAGCTCAGCTCGAAATTTTGCTACTTAGCTGCAGCCACCTGAAACTCCGAAGAGATCAGCACGCCAGAAGACCTCGAGCAATACCTGATGCTACAACTGAACATGTCATCGAAGCAGGTCATGGGTAACTAGACTGGGTGATCACCTCAATTAGATATCATGTCAGTTTCACCTCAATTAGGTATCATGTCAGTTTCACCTCAATTAGATATCAGTTTAACCTCAATCTTGACAAATGTATAACAGATGTGTGTGTAAACATTTACGACAGCTGTGTGTGAACTTCTGTAACAACGCAATCGGCAATCTTTACCTACAAATATTACTGTGAATTTTTCTTCTTTTACCATTAAAGTTATTATTACGCGTAAACCATATTAGCTGATTATATCATTATCGTCATAATCTTTAAAAATTATTACAAATTGTTTGTGAACTTGTGAAAACGCCCTCAGCAATCAGCTTGCACCAATATTGTGAAATTGAACTCCAATATTATTCGCTCATGGACTAAGTTTGTGTGTACTCACGAAATCGCGCTAGATTTTCGACTCTATTCTCTCTTACTTCATAAGCTAGTTTTTTTAGACAGGAATATCCCTTTAAGCTTGCCTCTGTATTTCGTCTGTAAGCTATATAATACCTACTTCTTCCTGTTTACTAATTTTAAATGACTGACCACGCTGATATATTCGGTGAAATCGACCCAGATCTCAATCATTTGAACAGAATATATCTAAACCTAATTGACTCTGATGACTGTAAGTATTCTAATGTATCAAAATTCAACGAAACTATACGAATAACTCGCCATGATTTCTCACTCCTGTGTTGGGACTATAGGTCACTCTATTCAAAATTCGAAGAGGTACAATGTACTATAACTGAACTTGAATATAACCTAGGCGTGATTAGCTTCGCCGAAAGCTGGCTAGATGACTCGAGCAAAGACGTGATTCGATTTGAAAATTATCAGAGTTACCATGCGCTACGAAAAAACCAGCGAAGCGGAGGCATCAGCACATATATATCTAATCACATAGACTCGAGAATCACAGCGGGTGCACCAATGAATCAGGATCATATAGAATAATTCTTCGTATAACTGTCTAGAGATGGTAAACGCATTGTGCTTGGAACGATGTATAGGCCTCTGACAGCCTGTCCTATATCCTTCCTAAATGAACTAAATCGTATTATTTCTCAGTTCAACAGGTTCTTATACAATGACATAATAATATGCGGTGACTTCAATTATGATTTACTGAAACATGAAAGCTATGAGCCAATCTCTAATTTCCTAAATGCCTTTCAGTCTAAATCCTTCCTTCCGATCATCACAAAGCCTACACGTGATTTTCCAAGTGATTTTCTCTCTGGAATCATTGCTTCTGACATATCAGATCATTTTCTAGTCTTTCTTGTTAAGAAAAATGTCTATATTACTTGCACCAAGCCACTGGCTGAAACTTATTCATATCGCGAAGTAAACGAATCAAATTTAGAAGAAATGCGCACCGTTCTAGAAGAATCAATACCAACATTGCACATCTCTCAACACAATAATGCAACGAGCATTGATGAAGCAGTAGTAAAGTTGACTGAAACTATAATGGTCGCATACAATCAGTGTTGCCCAATTGTAACCCGTACAGTTACCCTCACAAATAAACAAAAGCCCTGGATTACTGGAGACATCGTGATAAATATGAAGAAACGTCAAGCGTACCTAGCCCTCCTTTACGAAGGGCGAATATCTCGATAAACATATAACCGTTTCAGAAACTATGTGACAAATCAGATTAGGTCATCAAAAAAGAGATACTTTACGCGCAAGTTTACTCAATTTAAAGCTGACGTTAAAAAGACTTGGCGCCTCCTTAACTCCTGCTGTAAAGTGGAACCCGAATAAGGCTGATAAAAAGAGAATTAAACATGTTGTTCAAGATAATGTTACATACCATGTGAAGAAAGAAATTGCTAATCTCTTTAACGGTTTTTCGTAAACGTAGGAAAAACTATAGCTGATGGTATTCCAAGTAAACCTACTGATCACCTGGAATACGTGGATTATATTCGAGAACACAACTCCTTTTTCTTCACGCCTACCAACTCCTCCGATATAATTGCGTGCATAAACAACCTAAAAAATAAATCGAGTGGGTTACAAACGTTTCCGACAGAAGTACTTAAAATTATTGCTGATATTGTAGCCCCGCTGATATCCAATCGCATTAACCAGTCTCTCTTACTAGGCACTTTCCCGGACTCCCTCAAAGTTGCTAGAGTAACCCCTATCTTTGAAAATGGTGAAAAAACCTGTGTAAACAATTATCGACCTATCTCCGTACTACCAATTATTAGCAAGGTATTCGAAAAAATCGTGGATAAAAGTGTTCACTTATTTTGAACAATAATCATTTCTTTACGATAAACAATACGGCTTTCGGTCTAAAAAAATCAACAACACAGGCTATATTAAATCATTTACAATTCCTTTATTCAAACATAGATGAAGGAAAGCCCGTCTTCTCTGTATTTCTTGACTTTCGAAAACCATTCGATTGTGCGGACCATAAAATATTACTCTCTAAACTACACTGTTATGGCATTCGAGGGGTTGCCCATGATTGGTTCAGATCATACCTAACAAATCGAAAGCAATGCGTTGTCATCGACGACGCAAAATCGGACCCACAGACAATTAGCCATGGAGTTCCACAAGGATCTGTTCTTGGGCCTCTCCTATTTCTGATTTTTTTCAATGAAATTATTAAATCTACGTCATTCTTCAAATTCATACTTTTTGCCGATCACAGTACGCTTTCTGCGCTCCTTCCAAAACAAAATTCAGCTATGATTGCGGAGAGTTTAAATGATGAACTTCATAAGGTTTCACTGTGGCCCAAAGCTAATAAATTAAGCCTTAATGTCGATAAAACGAAATAAATTACATTTTCAAACAAGAAAAATGTATCTCTCCCACACATTAAAATTGGCGAAGGTGATGTCGAAGAAACCAACTCATGTAAGTTTCTGGGCATCATAATCGATAAACATCTGACCTTCATAGAGCACATCGCTCATATTAGTTCTAAATTATCAAAATCCATCGGAATCCTAAATAAAGTTAAAAATTTCCTGCCTGAAGCAGCTTTACAAATGCTCTGCCGAACGTCCATTTCTCCATACTTGCAATATGGAATGGAAGCATGGTACGGAACTCATTAAAATAAAGCCAATAAAATTTTTACTTTGCAAAAAAGAGCCATCAGAGCGGAAAAAAAACCTAGAATATAATGCTCACACAAATGATTCATTCAAAAATTTACAAATACTTAAACTTTCGGTTCTCTACAATATTGAATAAACTACGTTTATTCGTCTTCACTCTCTCAGGCTCGGAGACAAAGAGCAACGGACAAATTAAATTTTTATAACGATGCCATAGAGTAGAAACACCGGCTATGACCATTAGTTTCGGTGTGTGTGTGTTCTTCGAAGGCGTATAATAAAACTCGCCGCATTAAATATGACGGTGTCTTAAAACGAGGTAGACTCTGTATAGTTGGTCACAGATTAAAGATTGTCGAAATGTTAATATAAAAACAACCCAGCCCGTTGGCTCGGGAGATCCGTCATGGTGAGAGAAAGCTAGGTTCCCCCAAAAAGAGCATACCCCCTCCTCCCTTTGCCGGACACAACCCCCCCCCCCCCCCCCCCCCCCNACCCCCCCCCCCCCCGCCCTCCCCTGGCGGGAGAGCTGCCCACGAGTGCGTAATGATGATCTTTAGGATCACTTAGTACCGGGACACCGAGGCGAGTAGTCCAGCATAGAGCACTCAGTAAGAGGACACAGAGGCGAGTGGTCAAGGAGAGGGACCGAGCGGCGGACACTAATTTAAGTAGTCGAGTATCGACTTGGAGTGTCGGGTACGATAGGAAAGAAGCAAGGGACTTAGTCTATTTTTGCTTGGGCGTCCTTTGATCAAATTCAAACTGGTTCAATATCCCTGGATTAAATTCATGGGTGTGTTCTTAATTGTCGGTTAACAATCGCACCATGGTTTTGCTTTTGATTGTCGGTTAAACAATCGTACCATGGTTTGGCTCTTGAGTGTCTGTTAAATCATCATACTCTGGTTGTCCGTGATTGTATGCGAAACAATCGTTTTGTTGCCTTTTCACTTGTGTCTTAACAGACGTGTGAGTTCGAGTTGAGGACGATCATAAACCTCTCCCGACGCGTGCTCTATCCGTTCAGTAAATGCCTACCCAGTAAATACAGAAATCTTCGTGGCTCGTTATTCCCCTCTCTACTATCGCATAGCTTACCCACTGAAACACGAGCCTAGAAACTCGGGCCCGCTACCAAAGACGTGATATATGAGTAGGGGTGAACGTAAAGGCTACCGCTTGAGCGCCAACGTCACCCAGTGCGCGTACGCACAGTCAATATAAAATTAATTCTTAAATTCGAAGCCTAGTGCTTCTGGTGGCAGCGGACTAACCGCCTTCAATCTTATCTTAAATCTTAACGTAATGCCAATTGCGGAAATAAATCATTCGAGCCATCAAGTAAAGGTCACATCAGTAAATTATAAATAGCATCCACCTAGTCCGTCTTACAATATCTCCATTTGCAATTTCATTTACAAAACATTAAAAAATGATGGTGACAATAGCCTAAAACAATTATTAACTGCGCAAACTGGTCATCACGACCATTTAACCCGAAATAGAAGTAAATTCATGCTTCCTTATTATTCAAAGGCCCGGTCGCAACACAGTTTGCTCTTCGTTGGAACTAAAACTTGGAACTCAATACCTGCGGAGATCCGTGAAAGTAATTCTTACAAAGTATTCAAAAGACATCTTGAGTCTCACTTACTATCAGAATACTAGTCGTGTAAGACCACCAAGTCACAACTTGCTTCCTACATGTCTGGTCCTAATAATGTAATTCGCCATAGGTAACCTAACCGATCTTCAGTCTGCTTTTAATCGTTTTATCAAATATATTGTTAAATTTAACCGATTTGACCTATGTTGTAAAATACATTATCAAATATCGAGTCAATTATCTCATTGATCAGTCTATTGCGAAACTAGGTTAAGCGAATTAGGTTAAACATTATTGTACACCTTAGAATAATGTGATGGTAGGATACCCTAGAAGTCGCTGAACTTATTCGGGCCCACAGGTAGCTATACTCTAGTTTGACCATTGTACTAGACTTAAAGAAACATTCTTCCTCTGGATCACCTGTGGTAAATAATTGTTTAAATTTATTTAAATTGTTTAAGAAAATTTGAAGTTATCGCAGCGATCAGAAGAAACGTTGAAAAACCCTCGCGTTAATAAATAATCAGTCAGCAACTAACTTATTTTTCATCCGTGAAGATCAGGAATATTCCGATGGAATATCAAGCCTAAGAAAATACGGGCTCTCTGAGATCAACTGACGGCCCTCAGGAATCCCCAAGACAGGGACGCTGTAGAAAAAAGGTGACGCCGAACAGGACTCACCAAAATAACTATCAACTGGCGTTCGAATAAGGACTTGCAAAAATATCTTTCAATTGGCGCCCGAACAGGGAATCGCCTACAAAATATTTTTCAGTGCTCTTTGTAGAACTTTAGCATAGAATGGAGCTCACATTTTCCATAATGTTATATCCTTTACTCATAGACAAAATCACCGACCACTTTTCATAATATTTCTTGTCGTAATAGTTCTTTAAAGCTATTGCTACGCGCCTCTTGCGAGCTCCAGAAGGTATTGTTACGCGCCTCTTGCCTGACTTCCAGGCACGGCTTGTTTTGAGAGGAAGTCTGTAACCGACAGCCGCCCTGTACACTTATACGTGCTTTCCAGAGTTTCCTTACTCCTGCCTTAAATTGTAGTCTAAAGCTACTGAAACTGTAGTTTTCAGCTACAGCTAAATAAACCTCTTGTCGCAAATCCAGCCTTGCTCCTTACCAGAGTCCCGTGCAAAATAATCTATATCTTGCACATTTAG
>JACJUY010008895.1:14893-25448 GCA_014220935.1 Platorchestia sp. MABIK | reverse complement strand
TGAGACAGCGTGAAGTGTACGCACGCGTGAGCGCCAACGTGTTCAGTCTGGACTTAGCCTAAGGGTGTTGCGTCTTGCTCTCTCGCTCACGTTCCTTGCAATACTTCTTGTCTACGAATAAAAGTTTGTTTATATCATCACGCGTTCATTTCCACTGCCTTATAACTGAACAATATTGCTATACTGAGTATCGACGTGGGATTATTTTAGATTGCCAGATCGAGGAGAGTTTTATAGATTCTAGTTATTCGAGTTTATTCTTTGATCATTTTGGGATAGGTTGTGGTGGTCTCATAAAGCTATTTACTTCGAACAGCTAGACGACACCTCAAGACACATCACACAAGCTTAGAAGCACCATCTCGCGCAGCAACTGCCTCGAAGCGCCACCACCCGCCGACCAATGGGAAGACGTGTTCAGCACGCTAACGCCGCGCCAAGCACTGTAAAAGAAGGTACAGGGCGAGCTGAGTCAATTCTCTCCCTGTGGTTCTGATATTCACAACAAGTCTACGTCGCTCCAGTAGCAGTAGCCTCACTGCTTCTACCGCCGCCTCGCACTTAACCGCCAGCCGCGCTGCAACACCACGTCCTCGAGCCAAGCTAGTCCCCTCACAGCGGCTTTGATATTCACGAGTCGAAGACGTTCTACCAGCAGCAGCCTCACCGCTTCGCACTGGACCGCTACCCCCACTGTAACTCCACGCCGGTCCTTTAAAGGCATCCCTGGGTGCAATATTACCTGACTGTAATAATTTCCTCGTGTACCATTACTGTCGGCGAAATTCCCAATAGAACGGCATTTATTCCAGATGTGTATTTTTTATCCTGTCGGGTTCGTTCGTACCTCAGGCACTCGCTTCGGGCATTGATATTCAAAGTATTTAGGTATTCACAGCCTGCCCGGAGCGTAAATCAGCTTGAGGGAGAACACCACACTGGTGACCTCAGAGTGGCCCGGCAGGTGGAAGCATGGTTGGTAGAGATGTCCGGTTACCCGCTTTCGGAGGTAACAACAAAGGATGGCTCTTCCACTGCGATGTTTTTCTCGCACAAATTCCAAATCTGAACCGCACTTCGAAGTTCGAAGGGCTCGAAGAGATACCCTCGCACATCGTATCTGGAGTACAAGAGGTACTACTGAACCCCCGGCAGATGGTAAATACAACGCTGTAAAGGCGGCACTAACGCAACGTTTTGTTCGCCACGAGACGAGATAAACTACAACGCCATTGTTAAAATCACGCTAGGAGACAACACGCCATCCGGGTTACTCCTGGAAATGACGCGTCTTAACACCTGCAGAAAAGCTCCACTACCACCTTCAGTCATCCGCTCCATGCATCTTACAAAATTACCGACAGAAGCGCAACCACTGATTGAAGCCTTAGAAAAAGAAAAAATGGACGAAGAGTACAGAGACATAGCAAACCAAGTCACAGCAAGGCAATCTGCGTGTCAGTCCACAACTGCCGAGCCCGTCACAGCAAACGCTTTCAAGCCACCATAGACTCCGACGGTATCAAGAGCCGAATTCGACGTATGTAGCTATGAAAGAAATAGCTGAACTCAAGGAAATGTTAGGAAGGACGTTATGCTCGCAAGAAAACGTCCATAAAGCAGACAGCTGGCGGAATCAAGTTCCGACACCAAGAAACTTCCAAGACGCAGACGAACGAAGCGGGCTGAACCAAGTATGCTGCTACTATCACCGTACATTTGGCGACAGTGCAAGAAAGTGCACATCACCGTGCAGCTTTGTAGGAAACGACAGCCACAGAGGATGGTAAGCGCCCTATCTTTCGCTCGGGCAAGTGCAGGCGATTTGTTGTACGTCACCAACTCAACAATACACGATATCTGGTCAATACTGGCTCGGCTGTCAGCTTAATTTTGCCCAATGGAAAAAGTTCCACCATACGCAATAGGTCATACGACCTACATACTAGCAACTAACAACACTCCAATAGCCTCATACGGAACGGCGGAAAGGAACATTCGGCTCGCCCCCCAATTGTTCGTGAGCTGGGATTTTATAGTGGCCGATGTCGGTCAACCTATTATAGGCATCGATTTTCTACTCGCGGATAAAAATAAACGTCGACGTAGCAAACGCAAGATTGTACAGCCAAACTTCGAAAACTGGAATTCCTTGTGAACGAGCAAACTTATGTAGCGCAAAAATTGACAAAATCGATCATCAAGCATCGCCAGAATTCAACGACATCTTCAAGGAGTTCTCCGAGATACTGGCTTCACACGGATGCCCTTCTCAGCAAGCATGAAAAGATGTAGAACATCACATCGAAACGGTTGGCCCCCCCGGTGTACGCGAGACTCAGGAGACTTTCTCTAGAAAAACTGTAAGCAGCTCTGAACGAATTCAAAATGATGTTTGATCATCATCAGACCATCAAAGAGCGCCTGAGCATCTCCCATGCATATGGTCCCTAAGTCATCCAAACCCGGGGCTTGGAGAATATGCGGGGACTACAGGCAGCTAAACGCAAAAACGAAGCCCGATCGTTACCCGCACTGCCAAGACTTCCACTACAAACTGTATTAGAAGACCATATTTTCAAAAATTGATCTCTTGAGGGTCTACCATCAGATACCGGTGAAAGCCGAAGACATTGGAAAAATGGCCATCACCACCCCGTTTGGCTTGTACGAGTTCTCCGTGATGTCCTTTGGGCTCCGGAATGCCGCTCAAACGTTCCAGCGTTACAATGATGCGATCACCATAGACATGGATTTCGTCACTGCACAAATAGATGACATACTAATAGCATCTACGTCCGTCGAGGAGCACAAGGATCACTTTTCCGTCGTCTGAAAGAGAATGGACAACAAGTCCACCCAGGAAAATGTATTTTCGGAGTGACCGAGCTAGACTTCCTCGAGCATAGAATATCAGCTCTGGGAATCTCGTCGCTTCCACAGAAAATCGAAGCCATCTGCAACTTCCCATGGCAGTCCACGATTAGAAACAACGACAGTTTCTAGGGATTATCAATTACTATCATCGATTCCTCCCAGCTGCGGTAGAAAAAATGCAATCTCTCATTGAACTAACGAAAGGCTGTTCACAGAACTCAAATAAAATCATCAATTGGACTCCAGAACAAAACGCAGCTTTTGAAAGATTAAAAAATGAGATTTCCCATGTTGTCGCACCCAGCTCCAGAAGGCAAGACAATCCTAATTACGGACGTCTCGGCCAACGCGGTGGGGGCTGTTTTACAACAGGAAATCGAAGGAAAGCAACTACCAGTACCCTTCTTTTTGAAAAAAAATGGACGACACGCAACGCAACTATAGCACGTACGACCGAGAGTTAATTGCTATCTTCTTAGCAGTTCAACACTTTAAGCACTTTTTTGCTCGTCATCGCCCTGTGGTTTAAGAACCTGCCCTACCGTGAAGGTGTCGAGGGTTCGAATCCCGGCGCTGGGTGGCGATTTTCTCCATTGGGCATTGGGGAAAAATTCAAAAGCACAATACCCCACTCTACCCAGGTGTTTGAAATGGGTACTAGTCTTGACCGGGGGAAAGCGTATGGCGTCCTGGTGTTAGTTATAAGGCATTCGAAAAACCAATGTACAAGGTGATATGTATCAGGCTTGAATTGAAAATAAAGCATCCTTAGATGCTGTACAAAACGCATGCTTTTCGTGTTCCCATGTTAATGTTCTTTGCCTGTATTTAATGTTCTTTAGCTTTATTAAATGTTCTTAAATTTATTACATGCGCTTTGTTGAAAGTTAGTTTGCTGTGATCTTTGTCAAGTTTGTAATAGAATAGTTGTCGGCAAACATTGAAAGCTCCATCCCAATTTCTTAAATACGAGCAAGTTGAAGTAAGCCTGATTCTCCCTTATTCAGCAGGCTTTTCTTCCACGCTGCGCCGCGTTAGGAGCAGCGTCTTTTTTTCTTCAACTCGCTAGTAGTAGCGAGTCAGCCACTCTGGAGTTGAATATTTCTCATCAGTGGACGATTATTCATCAATTGATTCTTCAGTAGTTCGCCATCAAACTTAAAATGATAGTGTGAAGAGTTAGGTGGCGGCAACTTGCGACACGCTGGCTGGCTTGCATTTGTTGGGCGGAGGGATGCCTCGATGGCTGCGCCCACCTCGATGGCTGCGCCCCACCTCGATGACTTTGCCCACCTCGATGGCTACGCCCCCCCTCAATGGCTGCGCCCCACCTCGATGGCTGCACCCCACCTCGATGGCTGCACCCCTCGCTTTTCGTCGTCGAGGTCAATGAGCCTTTCATAAGGTGAGATGGACTCTCCAATGATTGCCGAATGTCCTTAGCTTAGGTTTAGTTTCGTTCTGATTTGTGGCTCGCTGCTCAATCTGTACCGATAAACCCTGAAACCTAATTTAACTTTGTTAATATATGTAATCTGTAATCTCGTGTCCTCGCGTCCAGTTTAGGAATCTGTAATCTGTAATCTCGTGGCCTTGCGCCCAGATTAGGAATCTGTAATCTCGAGGCCTCGCGCCCAATTTAGGAATCTGTAATCTGGAATATATAATCTCGTGGCCTCGCTCTCAGTTTAGACATCTGTAATCTCCAGGCCTAGCGCTCAATTATTAGTCAAACAATTTTCTAGGTTCGGCTCGGATTTACCTTTACCCTTACATTGGAAGGGCATCTGTTCCATTATACGAAAAATGTGCTTAGCTCGGTTTTCTCTTGCAGTCTATGAGACGTCGCCTGCCGTTTCACTGCTTAGTATGCAGCCGGGGTTGACGCTTCTGCTGATGCTGCTGCTGCCTATTATCCATACTGCAGTGTATTACCATTCTCGATAGTTCTTTGTTTGTGTAAAGTAGGATGAAGCTTATTATTAAATAATTGAATCCCCTTTCTGGGAGCAGTTCGTCTTTTCCCATGTTTCAGGAAGGTTAATTAATATTTGATAAAGATGCCGATGTTTTTTCTTTGTTTGGAGGAACGGAATTTTAAAATCAGAACGGATCATAGACCACTGAACTTCGCTCTTCAAAAAACTAAGGAGAGCAGCAACTCCAGCGTGGCCAGACAACTGTCGTACCTCTCACAGTTTAATTGTGAGATCAACCATGTCAGTAGCACCACCAACACGGTAGCTGGCGCACTATCGCGCATGGTATCGGCAATCCTTCTAATAGAACCTTTAATCGACTACGAAGAAATAATAAAAGAGCAGAATGAAGATCAAGAATTGGAAGAGCTCCTGCCTCCAGCATCGAAGAGTGCTCTGAAGATACGACCTATCGATACCCACATCAGCTACCTGAAACTACCTGAAATAAAGAACGAAACTTTACAAGCAGTCGAATTCCTGCAAAGACTACAAGAGACAGCGGCTCGGTTACAGCCAGTACTCCCAAGGCAGCAGGCGTCTTCAAATGTCCATGTTCCAAACGCTTTACGAACGGCAACCAACGTTTTCGCTAAACATTGAGGGGTCAGAAAACCAATGCAGAAACCGTACGACGGCCCCTTTCGTGTACTACAGAGAACTCCGAGGTATTTCACCATAGACATGCGAAGAATGCCTACCAATATAGCAATTGACAGGGTGAAAGCAGCGCACCGACCCGATTTCAGCGAAACAAAAACGGAGCAGGTGGAACCAACAAGCGCTACGGTAAATGATGACTACGAAGGAGTCCCCTTTAATTCAAAAGAAACACAGCAGCAGACCCACCCCTAGACAACGGCCCACGATAACACGGGTAAAACACTTGTGTTCCGTCCCTGGTGTCTCCTAGACAAGAAACCATAACAAAATATGGCAGAAAAATCAAACCTCCACTGAGATAACAGAAACTTAAAAACATCGGGGGGCACCTGTGGTGGTCTCACAAAGCTGTTCGCTTCGAGGCTGTTGCTACGCGAGGTGGTGCTTCTAAGCTTATGTGGTGTGTCTTGAGGTGTCGCCTGGCTGTTCGCTGATTGCTTTTATTCGTCCAGTTAACGTTAAAATATCCGAAAGAAAAAGAGAAACACTTTATTTCCAATTTAGATGACACAAAAAGCTCACCATTGGTTTTTAAAATATCTTAAAGTAAGGGTTCTTTTATGCTACACACACATGAGTATCGTAATACCCGGTGGTGGGCAGCGATAAATTTTGCGATAATGCGATAACGATAAACCTATAATTTTTTTCGGTTACTCCTATACCGATAAAGCGATTAACTTTCAAGATACCTTAAAGCGATAAGCGATAAATGCAAAATACTCTATTTTTGCTCCTTGTGCATTTTAAAACCTATTCTTTACACTTTAAACACCATATTTTTCTTAAAAACTGTCCTCTAACTCCCCGTCTAGGGGCATGAGGGAGCTCGAGCGGGAGATGGTGGGAAGTGGGAATGTCCACTGATCCCGAACTCACGGAAAAGTTCTGCTCCCTTTCTTGAGTCACATCACTGCTGCTGGCCTTCAAGCGGAAAAGTCCTCCACTGTCCTCTTGTCTGACATCTTGAAACTACTAATCACTGAATTAACTATTCTCCAATACTGAAACGCCTCCGCCGCGACACTAATTAATCACGAAATAATTCGGATCACATGTGTTTTTCCGCCATATACCTAGATTTTTAACTTTTTCTGAAATCTTAATTTCATTAGTTCCTATTGCCAGAGCAAGATCAAAATTTTTTTTGATTGCATTTTTGGATCCGAAAATAATGCATTGCGTTTTACTAGTATTTATTTATGACCATTTTGGTCATAAATAAAAATGGTCATAAATAAATACTAGTAAAACGCAATGCATTATTTTCGGTTGTTGGTTGTAATTCGTGTCTGTGTTATTTCCGATACAGAACTTGTTATTGCAATTTGAACATTATCTGCATACAATGAGATCCATGTGTTAAAACACATAGGAGGGAAATCATTAATGAAAATGGAAAACAGCAGCGGACCAAGAATGGATCCTTAGGGAACACCAAAATTGTTTTGGATGAATGGGGAGAATTTGTTTTTTAAGCGGACTGCATGAGATCGATTTGACACGTAGCTTTCAAACCAGTGGTTGTGTACTCCTGAGTTCAATATTTTTCGTAGAAGTCTATCATGTTCTACGCTATCGAACGCTTTAGAAAGATCGAGTAGCAGTAAGAGTGTCACATTCTTATGATCGATTTCACTGTATATTTTTTATGAGATATTGAGCAGAGCGCCTTGAACGCTAGCGTTTCTTCTATAGGCGTATTGATTTCGGTGGAGTAGATTTGACTCGTCCACGTGAAATGACAGTTGATTTGTCATCACTTCCTCCAATATTTTGGGCATGACATGTAAAAGACTGATGGGCCTGTAGTTTTATGCTGCTGCATTTAGGTCACCACTTTTATACAACGGTCTAATAATGGAGTGCTTCCATTGATTTGGAAACGTGTTGGTTGCCATTGATGCATTATTCATCAGACGAATCCATGGTGCTGGTACTGGGAAAATGTCTTTGATATTGAAGCTGATACCATCATGTCCAACTGCCTTTGTGTTTTTCAACGAGTATAAGATATTTCTTAACTCCGGTAAATCGACAGGACGTGGTCTCCACTTAACATCAGCTCTCGAGGGTGCAGTAGGGCATGAATTTTCAATTGATGGTTCATTTAGATTGGATGGCTCGTCATAGCCGTGTGGTTCAAGGACCCACCCTTCCGTGAAGGCATCGAGGGTTCGAATCCTAGCGCTGGGTGGCGATTTTCTCCGTTGGGTATAAGAGAAAAATTCAAAGCACAATACCCCACTCTATCCAGGTGTCTGAAATGGGTACCAGTCTTGACTGGGGCAAAGCGTCATGGCGTCTTGTTCTTTTTCTTTTCTTTGATTAGGCATTTGAAAAACCAATGTACATGGTTATATGTATCAGGCTTGATGTGGAAATGAAGCATCCTTAGATGCCGATGTTTATTTTGATGCACACCTCACTGAAAACTTGAGCCCCTACTTTTGAAAAGAATGTGTTGAGATCCGTGGTTGTTGCCGGGGGACTTTCAAAATTACTAATACTGTCTAAATTTTTATGTGGGGCTACCTCACTAATGATTTCCCAAGTTCGATTTGTTTTTTTTAGCCGTTAATAGTTCCTGGTGGAAGTAAATTTGTTTTGTTTCAGTGATTTTCCTTCGAAGAATTTTTCTATGTATGCGTTCACCATGAACGCACGCTCCAAGTCACCGGAGCTAAATCGTTCAGAATGTGAGGGAAGGAAAACTCCACGAAATACGAAATTAAAACTATGTGTCCGTGAATGTGCCCTCTACTTAACTAAATGGTGAAAGTAAATTTCAGTATCTCAGTGACTCAGTTCTGATCATTTTAACAAGCAGATCAGAGTGGCGTGATGTGTAAACCTGTGTAGCTGTGTTGTTGCCCTCTCGGTGACGTGAACCGCGAACAAGCTCACCCCCGCCCCCTCAACCCCCGCTCCATCCCTTTAAATCACCTCCACTCTTACGTGGAACAACAAGGGCCGTTGTCTCCAACGTCGCAACAAAATAGAAAGTATACTCTGACAAACTCGCCTTTTTGGAAAAATAATGGTGACCATCTTCTGTGAACAATTTTTCTGTTGCAATAGAGCGTGAATGTTGAAAAATTTCTAATGTACACTATCAATTTCTGATTCACAAAATTAGCTTACATTATCTTGTTCTTTTGATAGACAATTTTGGTTAACTAGTGACGTTAAATATGAGAGGGGTAAAAAACTTCTTCTTCCTTGAAGAAACTTTTAAATTAAAAAACTAAATAAACTTGATCTAACAACTTCGGAAATAATTTGCCATGTTAAACATAGTAAGCCTGTGTTCACAGACAGAACATAATTCCACGATGTGAGGTAAACGTAAACAATACGAGGTTTCTCGAATGGCTCACCATGGCAATCTTCTGATGGAAAAGTTGAAGTTCTTTTTTTCTTTTCTGTTCTCTTTTCTTCCACAAGCAGGATAGCAAGCGACGCTGCTTTGCCGACCGCAAGCACCCTGCCCCCTCCCTCCCGCTCACCCCTTGTTCCACGTACCTACCCTCTCTCCTCTTCTAACCTACACCCCCCCCCTCCCCCCCCTCCCCTCCCTCGCTTTCCTATTGGCAGTGTCTTTTCATTTACCTTTAAAAAGCGATGTCTTCTACTTTAACTCAATGAACAAAATTTAATTTTTCAATTTTTCTTCTTATCTATCAACGTCAAAATGTATCCATATAGAACTCGCTCAATTATTCGGAAGGTTTCCCCATCTGAAAAAAAAAATATCCCCCAGTGCAGCTTCGTACGAAAAGCTCAGTAAAAAGCGCAATGCACCAGCCATAAAATGGAAAGGCAGACCCAATAAATCCGCCCCCGTGAATCCATCAGTTCAAGGTCCTCAAATACTCAAAATGACAAAGGCTTCTCGGACGTTCATGAAGTCTGATATCAGCAAGTGCTTCTCAGCCCCTAAAGCATCACTAATGATGACTGCAAAATCAGAGTCATCCAACACGGGCGAAAATCTTTCAAGCGCTGAGCTTAAGTAATAATTCAGCTCCCAATAATGATTCATCTTCTCAAGTTCCGACACCTGCCACGGGTACACCAGAAGCGAGCTCAAGTAATTACACAATAGCAGCACTCGACTTTCAACCCCACATTTTAAATGATTCCTGAGAAGATTCATCATCCACAAAGTCAACAATCTCGAGTAAAGAAGGAACCTCATCACTGGCGAGAGCTGCCACAGCACCGCCAGCTCCTTAAGCCCGGGCGTACAGAGTCTAAGATTGCAGGATTTCGATCCCGCCCACCCCTCTCCCTCCACCTCCGAGCAGCTACAGCACCACCTCCGAGCAGCTACAGCATTTTTAGGTTTGGGTAATTTAGGTTAGGTTAAGTTAACTTAAGTTAGGTTAAGTAGGTTAGGTTAAGTTAGGTTAGGTTGGGTTAGGGTAGCCAAGTTCAGTTAGTTTAAGATTTAAGTTAAAAAAGTTACAGAATCCCTGATTTTGAGTGCCGAGATAGAGGGTTGTATGGCCAAACACCAGCGGTCGTTGTCATAACTTATTACACTGATTTAATGCACGTTAACTTTGGTATTCCGCTGTAGTATCCACTTACTAAGTACTTGTAGTGGTTATAATGCAGTGATTAATAATAAATGTATTGTCTCGCCAACCCGCTTCTGCGGCGAGAAACTTCCAGAACTAACTGGCACAGGAAACATAGTCTTTAGCTGACACCCTGAACGGGTCAGTACACGCTGCAAATAACAAAAACTTATGACAAGTAGGACAATAGATAAAGAGAATGCTCACCTCGACGTCTTAGTTTCGAAGATTAGGTTCCGGTGAACATTTCTTCACAAAAGGCCGGCTGTCAAGGATTAAGCTTCCTTGAAGCGGGGCCGGTAAAGGTCAGAGCACACTGTAGACATGCGCCCCGGACCACTCATCGTTGTCATCTGAGGAAGCAACCCGCAAAGGCCCCTCCTCAACTTCGCTTGGATCCGTAGCTGAGGCTTCGGATTCGCTCGTAAAGACAAACGAACATTTTATGCA
>JACJUY010008894.1:15476-35688 GCA_014220935.1 Platorchestia sp. MABIK | reverse complement strand
TAAATTGAACATCACAGCGGACGATCCACAACTCACAACGAAATGCTGACAGAGAAGAGGATCACGACACACTAGGTGTGTTGTCACACAGGATCACATGCGCATAGAAACAGTAAATTGAAAAGAAAGGTTAGGAAACAAGATAAAAGCTGAAGAAGAAAGTCAAAGGCACTGAAAAATAGGTCAGCAGGGAGCAGAAAAAATATAGTCTTTGACAAAATAAATAACATGTTTCATTTCGATAAAAATGGCCTAACTCTCTGCTCGGAACCTCATATTTTCACCCTGAGAGTGCTCATTCCCATAGATGCAGTAATTGTTTCCCAATAGCGGATTTTATGAAGGAAAACTTTGATTTTCAGTTTCTTATATTTGTATAAAATCCATGATGATGATGGAGAGATGACAGCTGATATGGACTTTAAATCGACGCGTAAACTTGTTTGTAACCGCTTTTTTATTTTACGTGTTTTGGACGCGTGTATTCGTCGAGCTCTGACGACAACTTAAGTGAAGATGAGTTAATTTTTTTTGATAAATGAGGGGTTAAGGTACACAGGCTTTGCTTTCAAAAATTTTTCTTGGTCTTGAAAGTAAAGCGAAAGAACTTCGACGCAGTTACATCGCTGCGACAACGTAAGTTGTTACAAAAGCCGGCTTCTGTTTAATAGGAGTTGAAGAGAGACCAGAATGGAGGCAAAAAGATGTCGGGAAAATGGCGCAGTAATTTGAAGTGAGTAATGGACGATATCTGCGTTTCGTGTGATAGGAGACCGTATCAGTGAAATGGAAAATTCCAATTCGCAGAGTTTGTGATGAAAAATAACAGCTGCAAAATAGAATGGTCTGGAGTGTAAAGAAATAAACCAGTAGAGTATCGCAAATATAGAATGATAAAATAGAGAAACTTATTGAGAAAAAACTTAAAAAAACTTGAGAAACAAACTTGAAAAAGAGAAATTTGCTGCCTGAGTAAGCAGGGATGCTTTCGTAGAAATGCATGAAAAGATGTCATTAGTTACCGTTTAGGAAAAATTAGTGAAATTGAAAAAATAACGCGAAAATTTGCTCTCAAATAATCGCTTAAAAGTTTACCGAGTGAGAAAGTTGACCACAAATCAAAAATATGGTTCAAGGTTGGCCTCATAGTTTAATTTTTTTTGAACACACATGAAGTTGGGATCTACAGTGATGATTTCATTGCGAAGAACTTTAAGCAAAGAAGATTTTTCTTCAGTGTGGGCACATCTAATTGAACATCTGAGCCTGAAAATATGAATTATTTCACATCAGTACGGCCGTTCACAACCAAATAACCGAAAGAGGTTTTATAAGAAAAAATATTGGGTTAACACAGTCTGCTTGACACATTTTAGTGTACACACAGTCTTCACACACGCGCTGTGTGAGGCGATAGACAAATTTCAAAGCTAACTTAACTGTAATTTTCTGTAAAGACTCAGTGTAAACACACATAACTTCGTAAGGGACTTCATACTCTGAATTACAATTATTTACTTTACAAGCAGGGTGACGCTTAAGCTCTCATAGACGGAGGCTTGTTGAAACAGCGGCTGCATTATGTGAGTAAAATTTCATTTTCTAATTGAGGGCTCGTACCTCAGGAGGATTCATATGATTGTTTGTATCTATGGGAATTAGCACTCCCAGAGGGAAAATATGATGGCCCGAGCTGAGAGTGAGGTAGGCCTTCTTTTGTTGAAATAAAATGTTTTTGTAATGTCAAGGATCATTTTTTTCGGTTCACAGCTCTCCTGTTCTTCAGTACCTACTACTTTCTTCTTCAACTTTGATCTTGTTTCATGAACTTATTTCTCAACTCACTGTTTCAATGCCCTTTCTGTATAGATTTCGGGTTCCTTAACTCTATACTAAATGGTGCCTTCCTTCTTTCTCTCTTTTGATCGCATTTGTTGCAGATAGGGAGACTTAAACTAACTAATAATCTAGCAATATAATTGAGGGCTCGCTCAAAAAAGCAGTCGTTGATGATAATGAAAAATACGCACCGAGTGTTCGACTCCGGAGAAGTAGAGGACGGTAACATGATGCAATTGATTATCTTATATTTTTTATTAATGAGTTTGGATTTTCACTGGAGTATTTGTTGGAGTACTCAGAGTATTTGTTGAATTTGCACAGAAAGAAATTAAAACAGACTGCTATGTGCGCACAAATTAGAAGCAGCTAGAATCATTTGCAGTTTAACAAGCTTAGCACGAGCTCCGAAGGCCAAAGTTACTGCTTCGTTTTCAAATGCAACAAAGGATAGAGAACTAGATGAAAACCAACTTTAATTTTGAGGGCAAAATTGCTCGAAAATATAGGCGATATCTGTCTCCCAGCAACTGAAATGATTTTGCACTGAACCACAAACGAAAACGTAGTAGAATGATGTAGGTTTTCTTCAGATTGTTCCTGATAGATTATCGGAATTATTCTACAGATATTAATTTGATCAGGAATCACACGTCTGTGAAACACTTTTTTGTTAAAAAAAATCATGGAAGGAGCCCCAATGGGAATTTTATGACAGGTAAAGTTTATTCTTCTGTCTGATCAATTTGTGGAATAAGATAAGTTAGTTTACGCCTCCCTAATCGCAACAAAAACGCTTCAAAGAGAGGAAGGATGAAGACACTATATTTAGTGTGGATATAAGGGAACTCAAAATCTATGCACAAGGTTCGTAGGTACAAGTTGAGACAAAAAGTTTATGAAACAAGAGAGAGTTGAAGAAGGAAGTAATGGGTACTGGAAAATAGAATAGCATGCAGTGAACCTTAAAAAGTCGATCCGTACAAAATAAAAGATCTATTCTATTTCACGGCGCGGAATAAAACGGAGTTACTCACGGAGAAGAAAAGTATTTTCCCTAAGTAACGTCGTTTTTTCGCTCGCTTTTGCGAAGTTTCATCACATCGGGACTTCACATATTCGCCCTGGGAGAAGTAATCCTCTAAGATACAATAGTTGTATCCCCCTGAATGGAAAAAAGCAGGATATGTCCCCTGACATTAATTGATAAATCAGGATTCTTTGAACTGAAAAACATGAGCAGTGCACGCTCATGCCGTGTCGCTTTGTGAGCGATGAACAAAATGACGCGTGTGAACGAAATGAGACGCGTCGAAAAAAAAACAGATCATAGGCTTTTTGTCTTCTTTGACGGGAATGAAAAATCGATGCCGGGATATGGCTTGCATTAGCAGGGACCCAATCAGCCGTCAAATAGCAGAGATCAGAGCGCCAATTTTTGAGCGGATGACCCGATGCTCGCCTGCACTCTTACGGGACATTTTTGCTTTTTACGCGAAGTTCTAATGTAAAGTTGGAATTTGCCAGCCGTCCGTACAACTAGCCAAAGGAAATAGAAACATGGTGCGTTTTGAAAACAAGTTTAATATTTTATTTGATGAAGAAAAGAAATGAATCGAAAGAAACGTCGTCGACAGATTGAGTTAGCGAGTTGAGCAAAAGCACTTTTGAAACATATTAACGCTATCACCTGTACTACGACGTCGCTGATTGGGAAGTTTGAAAAAATGATCGCTTGAAATAAACGTTAGATTAGATTATGAGTTAGTTTGAACTTCCTTAATCACAACAAAGGTGTCTCTAAGAAAGGAATATGAATGCCACCATTTATGTAGCGTAGATTTAAAGAAACGGCGAACTTATGCGCAAGGTTTGTCCCCACACCCTGTGCATAAAAACAGAAAGATGAAATTTCTGAAACGGGAGAAGAAGTTGAGGAAGGAAGTAATAAGAGCTGAAAAAACGAACAGATGGTCCTTAACAAAACAAAACCTATTCTAGATTAGCTTAACAAAAGAAAAGCCGACCTAACCATTAGCTCGGGTTAGGCTCCCTCTTCTTCCCTCTGTAACGCTAATTTCTATAGATACAACTCTCTGTGAAGAGATAAACATATGAAAGTCTCTACACGTGTTCGCAGTCGTCAAGTTGACGCACAACATTTTGCTTATTCTTGCGACTGGATGCATTCCAGCTTATCCATATCAGATTGAGAATATAAGTAAATTTTAATAAAATAATTTATTTCCCATGTTTCTACATACAATGGAATATTTCTGGGTTCGAGGTTTCGCGGCAACCGCGATTTTCATTTTCATCAAACACAATGCGAACGTTTGCTTATTTCCGTTATTGAAGTGTCACTGCGAAGCAACATAGACCTTCAGAGGTTTATTGTTTTGAACCAGACATGATAGCGAGCGTAGCTTTCACAGCGTTCTTCACCACGTCAAAATGCGTCGTAAATGTAAGAGGAAGCTCCTGAAAGAGCGAATAAAATTTTCAGCAATGTTTTGCTCACAATTCATGAAGAAGCCCCCGGACTTGTTTGTACTTGTTTTACTTGTTTTGAAAGTAAAAAAGCAATGTGTATATCGGCTCATGCGATATTTTCAATTGTAAGTGTGCTTACTGATTTGTAAAGTCCGTTTGGGTTTTATACCTGATTTAGAACCAGCTAAAAATTGTCGCTGTACCGTCAACGATTTCCTGCAATTCGGGTCGGTGAGGCGCTTTCGGGTTGATTTAGCGTAATAAACTGCGTCGATAATTTTAGCAGCAACGAGGATATATTGCGGCCACAAGTGATTCAGTGCCGTTAAAACAACAAGTGCTCTACTCCAGCGTATACTGCCTAAAGACCAATTGCTTAGAAAAGTTATAGTAACTGGTAAGTCGTGGTCACT
Organism: Platorchestia sp. MABIK; assembly: GCA_014220935.1. Taxonomy (NCBI): domain Eukaryota; kingdom Metazoa; phylum Arthropoda; class Malacostraca; order Amphipoda; family Talitridae; genus Platorchestia; species Platorchestia sp. MABIK. The sequence continues at coordinate 30,943 of JACJUY010008894.1, read as the reverse complement.
GCTGTGTAGCCGCCGCCCACTGCAGTTCGACGTCGCTCAGTGGAGTTAATTGTCGGAATAACTGCAATGGCGCACGCAGCCACTGAACAAGAAAACGGCGTTAAAAACAAAAATGTCTGTATGAGTGCATCGGACAGCTGTAGTACTGCGCTAGTTTTCAGTAGGACAGTACGGCTTTCTAGTGCGTTCAATGGATTTGTAGAATGATCTGCTCAGATGAGATGCAAGAATTTTAAAACATAACACCACGTATGGTAAGAGTAGACATGTAGAAACTAATGAGAATGTTTAAATATTTTTAGAAACGCTGTCGCCCATTTTGAAAATAACGAAAGCAATTGAGGGTGTAAGAATAACACTCGTGAAGTCAATGCCGGGGCTGAAAATATGACTACTATTACATGGCATTATCAAAATGCATCTTACCAAACGATGAGCATCGTTGCCCCAAAAGCAACGTGGACACATTCTTCGCCCGCCTAGTTTACAACCACAATTTATAATACCATCTGACTGGGCTATTGTGCACGGATGGACCCAGCTCTGCTAATGTTCACCTGCATTGATTTTAATGTCCAGTAGATAGAAATTTTTTTTCACAGTATCTAGGAACTTTCGCTTGTAGTCGCTAAAAAATCGACTGAATACTTCACGAGCATTGTCTTCGCTCGGTTACTGAAAGAAATTCGTTACTATTGCAAGAATAAATTTATGTTCTCAAGTAGAAGGCGCTTAGTTTTATGTACGATAATGCAGCCAATCCGTCGGAGACCACACATCGCAACAGGAGTGAAGTCTCATCAGGTCTGTTATCTTCAATGTCTCGCTCTTAACCGTGTTGAACTGCAATAGTGCATCTTGAAAGGGAAAGTTTATGAAGGATGCATATTGAACAGCCCTGAGCTAAGTTTACGAAGGATGCCTTTTGAACAGCTGCAGCGGCCGCTGGTGAGGAGGAAAGTTTACGAAGGAGGCCCATTCAGCAGCTCCAGTCGATCCTGAAGACAAGAGTTTATGAAGGTTGTCTTTAGTGTTCGTCCCAGGGCACTCTGGAAGATCACGATATTCTCCAGGCCCGGATCATTTCTCCTGATTCATTTCTTGAGAAAAACGAATGCGTAGAAGTTGTCCGTTAAACCTTTTGAGGAAGAAAAGTATATCAAGAAATATGAAGACTGAAATACAACTCAAGTAACATATAAACAAGGCATTTTGAAGCTCGCGATGAACTCCAGGCTCGTATCATTTCTTGTGATTCGTTTCTTGAGACAAACAAGTACGTAGAAGCCTTTAATTAAATGTCCTAAGGAAAAAAGTACTTCAAGAAATATGAAGACTGAAGTACAACTCGAGAAACAAATAAATCAGCCAATTTAACAATTTGTCTCAAAGAATTTTGAGCGTTTAGTATTACAAAAGTATTTGACCTTTTTAAACACAGATTTATCTTCTGTTTACGTTCAATTGAGAAAATCATCAAAGTGAGCTTTATGGAAAATATGGCGCAACGCACAGTGAGCGCAAAAATTTTAGCGTTTTGTCAGCGCAGCCAGACGCGGTGGGTACAAAAGAGGCAGCGGCAGTATTTCATAGATACGGAAATGAAAGATTATTATTATTATCTAAGAAAGTTTTAGCCTCCCCTTAACCAAGACAAAGATGTTCCAAGAGAGGAAGCAGGAAGGCACCATTTAGTACGGAGTTGAGGGAACGTGGAATCTATGCACAAGGTGCACAGAAACAGTAAGCTAAGAAAGAAGTTTATGAAACAAGAAAAAGTTGAAGAAGAAAGTAGTAGGTGCTGAAAAACAAGACAGCAGTGAACCGAAAAAGATGGTCAATAACACAACAAAAACCCATTCTATATTATCAAAAAGAAAGCCTACCTAACCTTTAGCTCGGGCCCTGAAATGAAAGATATCACAGATGGAGGAATATTGTAACAGTTTTTGGAATACCTCAATGATGAACAAATTTACGGCTAATTTTCATTTTGATTAATAAACTGCAATGAATTGGTTGTTTTTGATTTAATTTATTATTTAATTAGGTGTTAAAGATTTATTCATTTGTGGAATGTTCGCACAAGGATTTGTGTTGGAAAATAACGTGCTTAATGGCAACGCAAGCTGGGCTCGACTTCAACTCTTCGACTACACTAATTTCGGTGTTATCTTAAATTTGCAACGCTGTCATTAGTTGAAAAGTACCGATTGAAAATAGCATACCATCAATTCTGACGAGAAAGTTCACTTACAGAAAATTATCGGCAGTCATTTTAAAAAACAGCAATAGTCTTACAAATGGACATATTTAAATACACTTTTGAGCTATCTACTGAACATCACTAAGCACTCATTTATTTTCCAGTCTTTGTACTTGAACAGACGAAATAGGCCAAACATGAAAACGTTAATTTTTTTCTTTCATGCACACCTAGTGATAAGTTTGAAAATGTTGATTGAAGGATAGCATCATGACGTTTGTGAGTAAAAGATTTATCGGCGAATAGAAACAACCGAGGAAAATAACGATTATCTTTTATGTTATAATTTTTCTTCGCGGGCATTTCAACTTTGGACCTGATATAGAAGACAGCAGCACACCAACCATCTACACCTCAGCTTCTGAAATAAATTTACTTCAGTAAACCATGAACAGTTTTCATGACAAGCCATTGCACACAAATGGAACGGACCTGATCCAAGCACAAATTTTAATTCAAGAAATTCAACCTCCACACATTACGCGAATTATTTCAATGAAACATGAGTTCATTATGGTGCTAAATTCGGCCAGGAAATCTCTGCCGAGATGCAAATAAATTTGGCGACGCTACGATGGTGTCTGCTGTAGTTTAATTTTCAAGAAAACCTAATAAACAAAATAAATCTTTTATTTAACACTTCAACTGCTGCAGATAAAACTGAACTTTAATATTCAATTCAAATTTAAAGTCAATTGTCGTAGCAATGTTGAAGGTACCAAACATTAACTGGACCGTTTTTTCATTTAGTTTTGATTGAATAGTTTTTTAAATTGAGTTTATGGCTAATGGTTGGTCAGCAGCATAATTAAAATTCCCTGTGACCAAATATGGTTTACGTCGCAGTCAAAGTGTTCATCGGCAACGCCATGACGCAATAAGTTCATTTCCTAGCCAACACTTGATTAACATTGATTCCATGTGCGTTCGCAGGATGCCTTTTCAAATCGTAAACAAAGTGCTTGCAAAAATTACTGCCATTTTTATACTGTACACGGTATTGTATGCTAACATAGTCATTAATGATGTTTGACATTATTGGTTACCGTTAATAGCTTCTGGTATATCTTTACGACCATTGCTAAGACCATTGATCCAAAAATAAGTTAAGATTTATGAATGAAATTTTTGAAAATTCCTCAAAGAAATTATCATTTTTAAACGATGGAGTTTTATCTGTGATATGTGAGGAGGAGCAAAACAACGAACGTATTTAGTCTACACGAAATTCAGGTAAGAATATATCTAAAAATTTTCATGTAAAGCCATGGAAAAGTTAATACGAATTTCACGGCCCTAACAACTGCATCACCGATTGAAATTTGCTGTCAGTCTCGTACCTTTGTTTTCTTAAATGCAATTATGCTCATCCGTTCGTATTTTGGCTCTTCCATTTTCATGTTGAGATTTCTTCCAAAAGAATTTTGATGTAAATAAATTGCAAATAGAAAGTCAGGGCTCTGCAGTCAAAATGTATTGTTCAGGAATTCAATTTAAAGAGTAGCGTCAGACAAACCAACCAAATATGCAACAACTAAGCAAGCATGAAATGTCGAACTGGGTGATTGTACTATTCATCATTCAAGTGCAAAATGGGCTAAGTTTAGAATAACCAGATTTCGAAAGACATAAAAAAATGTGTTTGAATTTGAAAATAACTATTTCTAACTTACCCTAAGCAAAACATAAATTCTTAAAAACTGTGAGAATGAGTTGCACGAAAATATTACGGAAGATTCACGTAAAATGTTACATGGGAATATCATAGTTCGCAGAAAACGAAGCCCGAAAACAATATCTCCTGATGAAAAATGAAAATTAATTAGTAGTCGCTGTACAAACAAACCACACCTAGGTTGTTTCAGTGAGATTTGTTGTGCCGTGTTGCAGTTCAGACTGAGCTTCGAGTTCGGATTAGAAAATCACGCACAACAATAGAGAAGAAAAACACGGTTTCAAATTCAGCGTTCCATTTCTGAAAGAGCTAAAAGTTTCCGGGTCTACTGCTCCCATGCAAAAAAAAAACCTTTCAGCTCGCCGAAGAGCCGCCTGCTGAGTGAGAATCGAGACATGGAAAAGCTAGACTGGCAGTTCTCAAAGAGGAGTTCCGAGCCAGTCGTTCTTGTTGTTTACAGAGAGCAAGCTTAAGAAGAAAATAGGCTTATCAGTCAAGGGTTCTCCAGCGAACACCATGCTACAACAGGTAGCTTTGTAAGTACCCAGCAATGTTAAACAACTTGGAAACGTGCGCACCGACTTCTGGAAGCGTTAGAGGAGTCCATCGATAGAATTTAGCGTTGTTTGGCAAGGCTTGCCATGTGGTTATAAGAATAGGTGCATTCTAGTTCCTAAAATGTCTTTCAGCACACAAGTAGATCACGGACACATGAGCAATAAATCACATTTGCTGTTAGTGGTAGTAGTGAATAACTGTAAATTTTGTTAATTAAAAAAACCGACAAAAGTATGCGGAAAGCCTACATAGTTTTTGAAATCAAGGTTACGACTGACGATAAGCTGAGTACAATTGATGAGCACGGTATTAGGCACTGCTAGGCACTTGTTAAAAGAATGCAATGTCAGGTCAACGCTAATCCACTAGTGAAGCTAGACGACATTGCCGAGAGATTGAACGCTCAGAGTACTAGCGTGAGCAATCGCACAATCCAGCGCTGTCTGAAGAAGGAAGGCCTACACGGACGCCGACCTCGAAGGACTCCACTCCTCAAACACTGCCATGTTGCTGCTTGCTTGACTTTTGCCAAGTCACACTTGGATAAGGACAGAGGCTTTTGGGAGAGAGTATTATGGACTAACGAAATCAAAATCGAGCTTTTTGGGTACAATGACGTGAAGAAGGTTTGGCGTGAGAATGGTGAAGCTTTACTGCTGAAGAAAACTGTGTCATCAGTTAAACATGGAGGTGGATCACTGATGTTTTGGGGTGGTTTTACTGCATCGGGTACTGGAAAATTGATCGCAATTGAAGGGAAGATAAACTCTGATGACTATATTTCTATTTTGTCTGAAAACCTGAAGGTATCAGCTAATAGTTTGGGACTTGGAAGGCGGTGGGAATTTCAACAAGACAATGACCCAAAGCACACGGCCAAGTGTACAACTAGCTGGCTCTAACAAAATTAGATAAATGTGCTGCCATGGATGGCCTTCGATAAATCCTGATCTCAATCCCATTGACAATTTGTGGCAGGAATTAAAAGTAAACATCAACAAGTGAGCTCCAAAGAATCTTCAGGAATTGAAACGCATCGCCATTGAAGAATGGAACAATATTTCATCTGCAACTACGGAAATGCCTGTCAAAAACTATAACAAAAGGCTTTTAAATATTATGAAGATGAAAGGTCACGCTATTGATTATTAAAAATGTACTCAAATGTTAGATTCATCTCAATAAAGTGTAATACTACTCACTGTATGAACAATTTTGTCTTATCGTGTTTCTGAAGTTCAGCTTGTTAAATTTTTCAAAAATAACATTTTGTTCTTGAAACTTCGTATTATTGTCACTAATATGTGCTTCCCACCCTGTGAAAATCTAATGTTTGTGGCAACAATAGTTTTGAGTTATTCTAGAAATTTTTGAAAGACGAGGGCTGTACTAATAATTTCGTCGCTAACTGTACATACTAAAAACACTAACTAGCGAAGCAAGACAAAACTGAAAACACTGACCTGAATAGAACTAGAGGCAAGTAGAGGCTAGATGTTGAACCGTCTAACAATTCACACGTCTAACGGCATAGCTGACATAGTAATTTAATCTAATTCGATTTGACTACGCTAAATACTAAATATCCCCGTAGTTGACTTAGAAAAAACGTGTTAACTGCATCGCTACGAAGGTATAAATTTTTGAAAATCCGGCCCTATGCCGAAGGCTGCAGTCGCGGAACAGCCAAAACAACCAAGCCGGGTTTGTTAAAGGAGACCATGCAGACCACGTGCATCGCTAAGCATTGCTCTGAGACAATCTTTACTTCGCTTGAGCCAGCACTCATGATCTAATGGCATCCTTGCGGTTACTCATCGCTGCAGAGCAATGAGATCATTACGCTGTATGATTGCCTCTTAAAATGGGCATCGGAGACGTCGTGCAGTTCAGCGAAAGTTTTGCGTTCTCACATGAACGCAAGCGATATAAAAAATGCATTTCTTTGTCGGAAAAAAGGACAGTTTTACTGGAACAATTCCTCGCAGCTACGTAGAGAGAATCTTTGAATTCATAGTTCAAGATCAGGTCTAACTTGTAATTCTAATATTTTCTATTTATGCGATCAGGATCGCAAAATTTTAGCGCTCTAAAGAATCTTGTGAGATTAACTGTCATGTAACGTCATTGATGTTACTGGTTGCAGAGCAGAGGGTCACTAATGCATCACCGCTCTCTTCTACAGGTCTCGTGAATTGATGCATCCAGCCAAATAACGAGAATTAAAGAATTAAAACGTAAAGCCAAGTTATTTGTTTCATGGTATGTAAAGAGACAGCAAAATCGAAATGGTGGCATAGCAAAATCTGAAAAGTTTACCGAGTCTGAAAATGACCACACATCACTTACTATTTGCTCAAATTATCATTCATTAAATTGGTCATGACTGCAGATGTTGCACTGAGCGTGTGGAAAGTACAGCACTACCAATGAAAGCTGTCTAGATTTAAAGTTGCGCGTAGCAAGGTAGGGAATGTCAGAATTTGGCCTTACTTCTACAAATTCGCATCGTTCATGCAAGTTTCTCGAGTGTCTGAAGATTTCATAAATATCGGAGGGTAGACAAATTAAGTTCACTCAGAAAGTGTGATCAAAAGATGAAACTAATTCCTGGAGGTCAAAGTTTATTGATTCAGCATTTGCTACTCTTTGTTCTGTGAGAATCGTAAATAACTGAAGTGAAGCAGAGAAAAAACATTTTTGCTAACCAGTATTTGACATTAATTGAAATTGCAATAGTTTCGAAGGAAATAGCCTTGAATTAGCACGGAAACTGACTCATAGAGTTATACAACAATACTATAAAATTCTATCTATTAAAACCATAACATCAGGTTGAAAACTGTTGGTAGAGAGAACATCACCAAAGAAGCTTAGGGCTTCCAAAAAATAAAACAACTTTGTTTCTTGCTTGACTCCACGTGGGTTTGAAAGATGAAACACTCGTTTTTTTGCAAGCTCGAAGTTCGCACGACTACTGCAGGTCCAGCTGGAAACCTACGCGGGAGGCACAAAGCACGAAAACAAGTAAACTTGGCGGCTGAAGCTGACATTTGTCTTCTGCGGTGCAAGAAAACACGAGTAGGGCCGAGACAGACTTCGGCATTTGACTTGAAGTACGCACGGGAGGCTCGAAAGTTAGCAGTCTTGGGTGGGCCGAAAAGCCGAAGCTCAAGTCTTAGAGCATCCTAACGAAGTGCGGTGGCAAAGTCTGCCGGCGGCTCGCTCGTAAAGAGTCCATGAATCAGGGCGCGGAAGACAGAAGTATCCCAGCGTGCTTGATAAGTGCCCGTATAGAGCCATCGTAAACTGCCCCAAATCTTAATAAGTGTTACCGCATCGCTTTGTGTCCCGCGACAAACAATCGTCGCTCTGGATACTTGAGCGTAAAAACTTGTGAATGAACTTCGAGAGAGAAACGAACTCGAGCTATAAATGATGAGAATGAATTGAAACTGAGGGGTGAAATTTTATTCAGAGAATTGTGAATGGAGGAGGAGAGGAAGTAAATCCTGACAAACGAATGAACAAATTTACTAGGCTAGAGTTCAGTACTGAAATGTAGCGCAATTCGCGCTAAAAAATTAGTGTTCCGCAACAAGTAGTTCAAAATGTAGAAGTTCATCAAATTAATTTCTCCAAATGATATTTGATATTTAGAACAGCTTCGCCAGCTATCATTTTTACATTAGTGAACTGAAAACTACCTTACCGCAACAAAGGTGATTTTAAGAGAGCGAAGAGAAGGAACTATTTAGTTTAGACTGTAGAAATCGAGTCATGCATAAGGCGAGTTCCACACAAGATACCCAGCACATGAAAACATCAAATCAGGAAGGAAGGGGGAGAAAAGTAAATAAAAGATGACGAAGAAGGCATAAAAACTGAAAGAAGCAAAGAGGGCACAAAAGATCCTCCAAAAGGCCTATCGATAGCCCTGAGGTACCCCAACAGTTTCTCCCCTTGGAACACCAGTCTTCATAGCACAGGATAGACAAACATCATGCCTATTCTGCGCCCTTAAGGAAACTAATATTTCCTTAAGATTTAAGTTATCAAACTTACTACGTAACGGAGGCACTCTTAGTCATTTAATTACGATAATATTAAGAATTTCATGAAACAAGACCTGAAAATACGATGTGCATGCATTAGATAACTTCCCATTCACTGATCTGCGAGATGTCAGAATCGTGGAGCTGGGCTTACTTTAGAAGCTCAGTAATCGTAAGAAAAGTCGTAAGGAAAGTAAAAATGAGTGACTTAGGTCTGGGTTTTCAATCAACTTACGTCGTCGCAGTAGTTCTTCTAAGACGACAATGTGTTTAGTCACGCTACGAGTTTCAGTACGTTGCGTAAACAAGTCGACTTAAAAAACATACTGCATGCCTGTTGTACTGCTATGGCGAAGTAAATTTATTGACCAATGTGTCCTGCGAACCTGCGCATGCTTGTGTCAATTATTTACCTTACGCCTACGAATGTACGGGGTGGAATTATTGAAAGAGCAGCTCATCAGGATCACGTCGTGTTGGTGTCCAGACGCATCCTGATGTGTCAAAATTTTTCGCAGTGGGACGATTTGCCGCGCAAACGCTCAGTGCGTGAGACAAGAATCCCCACTCAGCACATAAGCTAACACGAAGTTTCGTGGTTAATTTGCACAAGTAAAAGGATGGTAAGTCTTTGACTTCACCTTCAGCACTTACTAATTGCTTTAAATTTCTTGTTCGTACTTGTCAGCTGGTGTTTTGTACTGGACGTTTTAGAGGGCTTGTAGAGAAGGAAAGTATTACGTTTTGTGTCAGGTGTTAGAACGCATTATTGATCCTAAATTTTTGTGAGCAATAAATTCTTGAGCAACTATCAGCGATCGAAACGTCGAATTGAAGCTGAATTCCCATGAGCCCTAAATTCTCAAGCAACTGCAGGAATCTTGTCCGAAGTTGAAAAGGGATCTATTTCAATTGCTATGTACAGAACAGTGTTGCAGTTGATACTATCCCGACATACCGCTGATGTTACACGTATTCCGTCGTTCATCACATGGCTTGTCCCAGTAACGAGAGGCACAATCTAGAAGCCTACCAGTAATTTGATTATCTGAGGAGGAAATTCAGATGAGAAGACTCGACGCTAGATGGCGTTGTGCCAATTAGCAAAGCTCGTTTGTTTGCCTCGCCAGGCTGTGTTGTTTGCTCACTTTGCCCAAATTGCAAGCCCTTGTGTCACTGCGCAGCCCAACCGCGGCACAATTTGCATTCTTCCACCTCTATTAGCCTTTCTCCATTTCTTAGGTACACAGTCCTCACTTGACAAAGACCAGACTCGGCGAGCGAGGTGGTTACTTTCGAAAATCTTCTCCAAATGAAGCACCAAATGGATGCAACAATTTTCAAAGCTACGGTGTTAAAAGAGTTTTAAAAATTAGAAGCAAAGGCTGCAGCTACCATCAAAAAATAATTCAAAGTTGCTGTGTTTCCATGAAAAACAATTTGCGGCTGCATATTATTTTGGATTTTTAAAAATAAATGAATGAACTACCTTAACTTCTCCTAGTTTGAGATTTGCTCGATTACCATGATATCAAAGGAAGGTTTATTTGCATGAGACAACGAGCAGCACCTGGTATTTTGAGGATGTTTCGTAAGCTCACGAAAGAAAGTAATAATTTACGATTCGATTGCATTAGGTAGTAAAACTTCCGTTTGAAAAAAACGGATTATTAGGAGCGTAGGTGCTAAAACAGCAGTTTGTTCATGAAAACATTCACTTATGGTCTGGACGCAGATAAAAAGCCTCTATTTTAAAATTAACGTTCGAGTTTGGCTTTCTATTATACTATAAAAGTTCGCTCTTTTTCGAAGGGATCTTCAATTTAAGGTTAAAAATGTTTTGTGACATTGATTCTATGAAGCGTGGAAATTTACTAGAACTTTATCAAACCCTCGCAGCTACATGTACAGTAGACTCATTATTTCTTACTGAGCGAAAATGTGCAGTTGGCTCTGTATAATAATTTTGCGAAAATTTCAAATAGAAGAGATCCCGTTTTTCAGACCTTCACCTTCTGTAAGCAGACTGCGTGTAAAGGGAGACTGCAGACTGCGTGTAATAAATCTGCAACGAAATAGATAATGGAGCTCCTAGATGTCCAACCATGTTGGCTTCAAATCGCACCTTTATCCCATTATTTCTTAACTGTAGATTCCACTGATCAGTTTACAATCTTTTAGACCTTATCGTTTCGCTACACTACTCGTATTCCATCAGTTGCCAAAAAATAACCGAGCATAAATGATTAATTTTTCTTCTACTAAACATGAGACGATGTGTTGTGGACTGGCTGCCAATTTTCTGCAACTAAAACTTAGCGTGAATAGAATAATTCATTCAATTTTTTCAACACGTTCGTATTTAATCTCCACAAGCCATGAAGGTCTCTCCTCCGAGTTGGCAATTACACATTCTACCTGAATTTTACTGGCAGTACAATTCACTTACCGTTCACACCTCGCAGCACGCATTTAACGCTCCCCTTGTGTCATTTTCCCACTGAGCTCGTCAACTGGATGCGAATAGACAGGCACTTAAATGTCGCTGCTGCAGAGCATCGGAGTCTCAGTTAGGTTTTCAGCAGTCGAGGCTGCACTCGTATTCAAGGGCTATATTTGTTTGGTATTAGATTAGGTCGTCATATGGGTTTTGCTCCCCGGTGCCTCAAGGAGACAGGCAAACGCGTCCAGAGAAGCCAGCTACGACGTAACTGCAACTCGCAAAACAACTGCTGGGCTTGGAAGGCTTTGAGGTTACCTCGATGTCTCTTTCATGCTTCAAAGCCAAAGCTAGCGAAACAAAGCCTAACGGCGGCTGTTCCCTAAATGAATTTCCTGGTCCAAACTATCAGCTTATATTTCCCGTACACTCCGCATTGGCAAGCCTTTGACTCACTTACACTGGGGAATTGAAGAAGTTCTCTAGGTTTCAAGGCCACGAATGCCCATTTGCACTAAATAAAACTACTGGGTAATCTATCATGTTTCTGAGTGAAACGTTCATGCTTCTTGGGGGACCCATTTTGAAAGAATTGGTGCATTTTTTCGATCGGATGTTCTAAAACGAAAGGAAAGTTATCTAAACATCAAAGATTTGTATTAGAATTAGTCGAGCAAATGTGGAATAAATATGAATGTTGACAAATCGAATGGCTTCATATAGAAGCTACTGAAAGATAATTCTTGTATAATGACACGTAGTTAGTTGGTCGCTTGTTTTGCCCTTCTTCTCATATACCAGAATAAAAAATTCGGAAGCTAACGGCACAAAGAACAAATAAAAATAATATGTATGGTCGAGAATATTGATTGTTTTACGTCACACATTTATTTGCTTGCGTCTTGCCACTATATTAAAAGTTGATTTAAGGATCTGTAACCACAAGATAGGCGTTCTTAATTAAGAAAAAAAGGAGGATGACACTTTTTGTGAAAAAATTAAGTGAACTGGGAATCTCAGCACACGATGTGTCCCCACACCTTGTGCAGAGAAACAGTAAGGTTAAAAAAGTTTTTGAAATGAGATTAATGTTGAAGAAGAAATTCACAGGTGCTGACAAAAAGAATGACCGAACCGAGAAAAAGGTTGACAGTGAATCGGAAGAAGGTTAGCTGTGAACCAAAGAAAGAATGGCTGTGAGCCGAAAACGGATGCCCGGGAATCGAAAAAAATTACAGTGAACCAGAAAGAGATGGTCCGGACCAATGGATGTAATAGTATCCACTTTTGGAGGAACGATCTTACAACAATCCTGCGTTTAAGCAACACGTTCGCACTGATAATTCAGGTCTCACTTGTAAAACTTCTTAATTTTCAATAACAAAACATTTAAAAACAGGGTTTACAGAACATTGGGCATGTCAACATCATTCATAATGTGACTTACCATTTCAACCTTTTTTGTGGGCCTATAAAGTAAACAATGCTTGCAAAATTAATCACAAGTTAACAAATCTATTAAAAAAGGTGACAAAATCTACACCATCAGCATTTGTAGCGATGTGGGCGAGCTAGTACTGGGTATAATTCCCACTGTGTAGAATTCCCGCTGTGTAGAATCTTACAAGTCCCCAAAATTCGAAAAAAACTATAACCAAGTCTAATTTCGTTCTTGGATCATTGTGAGTCGAAATGAGATTAAAAAGGGATGTTTCGACCGTCATATTCATTTAAGAAGAATTGCACTCGAAAAAAATGCTGTTTCTTAAGCACACTGTCCTTTCAAATGAAGCTCTTAGTTGTGTTCCGTTGAAAAAGTATCCGGAAAACTTGTTTTAACGTTCTGTAGGGAAAAATGCACTCATGGGATGCATTTTTATCATTGATTTTAACGTTGCTTTTCTTTGAGGACAATTTTTAAAAGCACTGAGGAGTAGAACTCCTCGCTTTCAAAAACTTCGCTGCAATGTGATAAGACCATTTTACGATGCTCAGAAACTCGCATCTCATGCAGAAGCAAGGCATTGAAATCTTTTAGAAAGTAAGAAAGACTCAAGAGCCCCACCATAAAGCTGAGGCTCGTCTTGTCGGCAGATTTAGATTAGATATGTTAGTTTAAGCCTCCCTAACCACAACAAAGGTATTCAAAATATAGGGAAGCCCCATTTAGTGTGGAGTTAAGGGAACAAGGAATCTATGCACTATTTGTGTTCTTACACAAGATCTCCTGTGCATAGAAACGGCCCGATGGGAAGGAAGTTTATGAAACAAGATAAATGTTACAAAGGAAAGTAGAATCCTATAAAACAAGACAACCGTGAACCAGAAAAAGTTGTTTCATAACCAAGTAAAACAACTTATTCAACTCCAACAAAAGGAAGGCTTACCTAACCTTCAGCTAGGGACTTCACATCTTCCTCCTGGGAGCGCTAATTCTGTCAAATGACCTCACAAGAAAATTTCCCATTGTGAGATAAATGAATTCGCTCAATCTTACCTTACTTTTAGAAAAAGGGAGTAAAATTTTTGCAGAAATCATGTCTTATCAAGTGAAAATGATTTTTTTCATCCCATGAAATGCTTAGATTAATCCAAACTGCCGAACTGGCATATTCTAACGTGAGGAAAAATTTCGGTAAAATTGTTTCGCATGCAAGCTGATCCGTGAGTGTTCGGTGACTAATCCATGACGTCGCTTTTCTTCCTTCAGCAATTGGAGGAACATTTCATTAAAAAAACAGATGGAACGCAAAAATAATCCACGGAAAAAGTTGGACCAGCAGTGGCGAATGCATGAACTGATTTGGCGATCCATGCTTTAGTGAACACTTTAACTGGGCTGTGAGCCATATTTGGTCACTGAGGGAGTTTTCATTATGCTGCGGACCAACCAGTCAAACTCATTTTTTACAATTTTTACAAATGCTTGATTAAAATGAACTGATAACACGTTTCTGTTGATGTTTTGTGTTTTCGACATTGCTTACTAGAATTGACTTGAAATTTGAATTGAATATTAAACTTCATTTCCACCAGGCGCTGCCAAAGTGCTAAGCAGCCCACAAACCCGTCCAATACATACCTTTATTTCGCTATAAGTCAATAATTAGTTAAACACTATTTAACACCTAATCTGATCGCTTCGTGATCTCTATCTGTGGCTACATCTCAAAAGAAAAAAGAAAGGGGGCCCAAAAAGAAGTCCGATGTTTACTGAAAACTCACTTTATTAAACTAGACACACAGAATTATTACAATCTCTGAAAGAACACAGTTAAATAAAAAAACTCCGTGGTCTTTAGTTGGAGTTACATGCCAATCATAGACAACAAAAATGAAGCCTTAAAAGAAGTCCTATACATACTTTAAACTAACTTTATGAGACCAGACAGACACACACACACACACACACATGTACAGGGTGCGCCAGAGAAACTTACTTATTTGAAAGGTCAATAAAAACAAAAGTACTTCAGTTATTGTTTTAAATTATTTTTTATATGAGAATACAATATCCGAATTTTTTTTCATGTTGTCTTGAAAATGACATCGGATAAATGGCGACCCCCATTGCGCATACACTGATGAAGTCGATTTTTGAAATTCGTATCCACTCTTTGCAGCATATCAATCGGTATGTTGGCAATGGCGTCGCGAATGTTGTTCTTGAGGTGTGCTATGGTCCGTGGTCGATCGACATAAACCAGGGATTTCAAATAACCCCATAAAAAGAAATCGCATGGAGTCAAATTTCAAAGCGAGCGCGGAAGGCACGTTGCGTAGCAACAATTGAGCGACCGTTAGAAAAGAAGCTCTCGACTGCGAAGGCCCGCTGCTCTCTAGACCAGAGCATGATGGCAACTGACTGGCGGGAGAAACAAACTTGGGAACTTCCATCTCCAGATGCGCCCCCTCTCGCCCCTCTACCCGCTCAACTCACCGCGCGGGAATTTTTTCAAATAAGTAAGTTTCTCTGGCGCACCCTGTACTACAATCTCCGAAAAAAGCACAGCCTAAACAACACGGTAACTTAGTGGTCTTTGGTAGAGTTACATGTCGATCATGAACAATGAACATTGAAAATGAAGCCGTAAAAGAAGACCGAGATTTCTTTGTGCAGCGGCGGCAGCTGAATGTGACTCGTGGCGCTACAGGGGCTGTCCTGGCCAAGCAGCGCAAAACAATGGGCGCTGGGAGCCGTTCTTTGTGCACCACGCGATCTCATTTGCAGCTACTAATTAGCGCAGTAAAGGAGCCAAGTCGCTACGGCCTATAGCATGTCACCGACAGTTACGGCTGCGGTGTAGAGGGGACGGTCAGTTACGGCTGTGGTGTAGAGGGGACGGTCAGTTACGGCTGTGGTGTAGAGGGGACGGTCAGTTACGGCTGTGGTGTAGAGGGGACGGTCAGTTACGGCTGCGGTGTAGAGGGGACGGTCAGTTACGGCTGTGGTGTAGATGGGATGGTCAGTTA
>JACJUY010008894.1:0-15425 GCA_014220935.1 Platorchestia sp. MABIK | reverse complement strand
GCGGTGTAGAGGGGACGGTCAGTTACGGCTGTGGTGTAGAGGGGACGGTCAGTTACGGCTGTGGTGTAGATGGGATGGTCAGTTACGGCTGCGGTGTAGAGGGGACGGTCAGTTACGCCTGTAGTGTTGAGAGGAGGTCAATTACGGGTGTTGTGTGGAGGGGACGGTCAACCATGGCACTGTGATCATCAGGTAATTATTCAAGAGTCTCAAATACTAAGTAATAAAATTTTACTTCCAAGACTTCAACTTTGGGGCCTTTCTGAAAGACACCACGTTATATAGAAAAGTCCATTTGAAAAAGCTTTCGTTTACGATGATGCAACTTCTTTGAAAATCAAACTCCTGCGTAACCTTTGGTGCTCTGCCATGCAGTCGCGGTGAGGTGGCTGACCTGTCCAAATGAGGTGGAGGTTCCAATATTCGTCGGGTTTGGGTTCAGTGATTGGGTAGATGAGGTTTTGGGATGAGGTCGTAATTAAGTAATGGAGGTTGAAAAAAGGGGATCAGGACTGAAGTTCGGGAATGGGGTCGAGGAATATGGTCGAGGAATGAGAGCTGCCAGTTATTAACTGAGGCTCGAATGTTCAGGCAGTTGTGACAGGCATCTTTATATCCTTGTCCAGGTGACTCACGCGTTAGTTGTCCACAGCGCAACATAGGTACCTCATGGCACACTCAACGCAATATCGGTCTTGTGAACCAACCGTGTGTCAGAGGAAGTAGAATTTCAAGTGTTCAGTAATGCCATGAGCGGTCTTTAAAATCTATTGTGAATCTTCTAGGGAAGAGACTATGCTTTTCACGAACGGCCAACACACTGAATACAACTAACGGCCAACACACTGAATACAACTAACGGCCAACACACTGAATACAACTAACGGCCAACACACTGAATACAACTAACGGCCAACACACTGAATAAGTGTTAAGTGCTCGCAAAGCTTTCACCGAGCTATCTTACAGCCCTATGGCATTCGAGCTCATTTAGCGATTTTTTTCAAGCAATTTCAATGGACTTTAGTTTCGGAATTCAAGTTATGGCGCACGATGCTGCTGATAGAACTCAATGTGCACGTACCAAATAAATGCACTATTCGCTGCGCCAGCGTAGCCGAACAACGCTGTGCTTGCGAAAGGAAATCGCAGCCAATTGTCGATTCGGCCACGCAGGGCACTTTATCGAAAATTTTTAGAGGAACAATGACATTGCGCACACGTGAAACGAAAGCTTAATTGCTGGAAAGGATTTCGGTGCAGCAGTTTTTTTAAGCGCTTGAAAAATTTTGTTATATTCTAACAAAAAAAAGAAATCTGAAACAGAATTAGGTTTCTAGTTTTTTGAGTGTTTTCACATAATATTAATGTTGCTGATTATGGAGTCGTTAAGACAAGACTGCAAATGACCAACGAAGTTTTTTCATCAGCAAATGGGAGAATCGAAGTTAAATAGCCTCTGGCGTTACTCATTCATAGTACACTCGCTCAATAGTTTTCTTGGAGAGCTGAAACTTGTTTTTACGCGCAATTCGCAATCAATAAAAGTTAATCTCCGTCCTCCTGCTTCTCCCATTATCTTTACGGTTTTTCTACCTCATAACACAGCTGAGAGCAAAGACGCTCAACAATACCACAAGAAATGGGCAAAAGTGAAGATGAAATGCAAGTTTTTTTTTTGCGTTGTGGTGCAAAATCAGCGCAATCGACTGTAGCTCATCATTTCGATGTTAATATATGTACTTCACTGTAAAGTCATAAAGAATGCTAGCACATCATCATTTCATGTAGCCTTTTTCTTTCTTTTCCTAGAGTCTTATCATAGAAATGTGACTCTCTACTTTGGTTCCACTCGAGAGGTAATATTCGCTCAGGCTGCAGCAACGAGCATTCATTTCATTTCAATTTAAGAGCGGAAACGCCAGTTAACCCACGCAATTATTTGTATTTTCGTGAACGAAAATACATACACACAGACAAACCCCGTAGAAAGTTGATAAATGAAACAGCTCACAGATATGAAAATCGATAAAACTTTAGAAGCATGAAAACTTAAACTAACAAACAAAGCAAGTTTTGCGCCTGTAACAATGGTCAGTGAGAAATTAGGACCACAAATTCTTTCAAACCATTGGTTATTCTGTTGCTTGCAGCCTTGATTTGATGCAAGCTTAACATATCAAAATAAAAAAGAGGGAGCTTAACACATCAAAATAAAGAGAGGGAGCTTAAACACATCAAAATAAAAGATGGACAATCGCGACCTCATACAAATATTACAAAGGTAGCATTGATCTAATAATGGTCATAAGCAAACCACTGGTAAATCTTATCACTACTCGGTGCGACACCTGGAAACGTGGATCGGAAGTGGTAAATAGCACTGATGAACCGAACGCAAACTCATCGAAAGACCGCTTATGAACAAAAAAATGTACGTAGAATCTCTCATATCAAAATCAACATAGCCGTGATATAAAGCATCCACCTTTGCGTCTTCATAAAATTCGCTCAAGAAAACAAAATGAAAGCATAAAATTACTGTCGAATGGAAATCCAATGTCACAGAATTCTTACCTCATTGGCTTGACACAGTAAAACGTTTATTTCATTTGTTCATGATGCTATTGCCTTGTTCGTCATACAATGTATGAGGCAGTTTTAAGACTCTACCTTCCTGGTAAAAGTGCTTTCACATCAGTATCGTTTTTTTCTGCTTAATAAAATTTCAAATCAGAGCGCATTTTTCCTAAATCTTTATAGATTATTTTTTTATCATAACTTCATACCACAAAGCACGTATTCTGCAACTGAAGTTCCAAACACTTAATGACCGTAGGTGGGTAGTAATGACCTTTCACTGGGACTCTCTTTTTACCATAGTGTTCTTTCCAGCGAGAGAAGTTCTGTTCTTCTTCCACTTTTTGTCCGAATCCTATTCCCTTTCCGCAGTGCATTTGCTGGTGCAAGGTTCGAGGTGTAGTAGAGGCCTCCAGAGCTAGCTTTAAAGGCATTTGAAAAATCAATGTGCAAGAGGATTTGTATCAATCTTGATTGATTGGAATGAAGCATCCTTTTTTTACATTGGGCAATTCCAATTGTCGTTACCACGTACTTGCTTGCAGTTGTGTGTCATGCCTTAGCAGGCTGTATCACCGCAAAATGTGCGCAAACAAACTCGTGGTGATGAGCGTAGAGTAGCCCAGTGTATCGTCCTACCGAGAGCAGGTCACCGCAAGGCTCGCCGACGTGCACAAGTTTCGACAAAACTCGGAGCCGAGGAGATGCCGCGTCGATATTCGCTGGTGAGGTCAATTAGAAACGGTGGCGGCAATGAGCCTAAGTGCCAATAAACTTACAGAGAGTAAAAATAGCCGCCTCTCAGGATATTTCGAGGGAATTTGGTGCTCCCGTGCAGACAAGAGGGCTTACTGGAAGCGACAAGTTCGATGCGCTCTCGAAACCAATTTCATCGCAATTGAGAAAAATGAAGCCTGAGAGTCACCCTGAGATTGCCGAGTACTTCCAGACATTTGAACACTTCTTTAATTGGTTTAATTCCTTTGTAGAAAGATACTAGCGGTTTTCTGTTAAACAGGTTTTCGTTCTATGTTCGAAGAAATTTTGAATCCTTTTGCGGCTTACTTAGCTTAATGGCACAGAGTTTATGCAATATTTTTCACTCCTCATTCTGGCTTTTTAACATAAATTTCCAAATTTTCCCATTAATGTAACTACAAAAGAAGATATGTTTATGTTTTTCATCTGGAATGTAAAAGCGCTGGAAATAATTAGAAGCTTCTTTCAAACTGTCGCAAGTCACGTTTTTTAACTAAACTAACTGCTTACTTCATTCTTCAATTTTCTGAAAGTGGCAGGTAATTTTAATGGAAGAATGAGCTTAAAGAACTTTTTCTATTAAGGTACTATTTTCGAGAAAAGTTATACACTGTCCAGAAAACTTCAACAAAAGGTAATAGACAGACTGGTAAATATAGCATTAATAATTTCAGGACAGCGTCCCCCATAGGAATCCAGAATTCTGAGAATTTTTGAGAAATAAAGATTAATGCTGCTATAGGAAGTGTATGAGGTCAGTTACATCCTGTGAAAAAATGAGACTCGTACGTTCACTCGTTCGCCCGCTACGGGGGTTTGAAGAATGGGGGGGAGGGGAGGGGGAAGTGTTATTTTATCATGTTACACCTCCCCCTTGGCTGTTTCTTCACGGCGCGATGTTGCTATGCCATTTCTTATGTCTCTGTATTACTCCATAATGATTTCATAGGTCTAACTTGAACCAAAATTTTTAAAAAATTTGTAATTAAAATTGTTTATGTTTCTTTGTTTTGCTTATAATGTAAACAATGGACTTCGGGTTTTCAAAATGCATCTCCTCCTACAGTTTTCAAGCTACAGTAATGATTTTGATATCATTGGATGCGTAAAACCAAGGGCTTTTTAATGAGTTTAAATTGATCTCCCCATTACCTTTTTTTCAAAAGTTATGACGTCATAAATCCTCATTTTTCGAACAAAAAAAAATTCTCTCTTTTTTTTCAAATTTTTTTCCCTAAAACTGGAAATTTGGGGAGCGGCTGAGGACTCAATGGAATGTACACGTCTTTCCGCATTCAATGATACCAAAATCATCCCTTTTACTCGAAAACTGTCAGAGGAGATGCATTTTGAAAACCCCCCCCAAAATCTCGTTTCCTATGAATATTTCGTTTTCTATGCGGAAAATCGCATTTTTTCCTTCATAACAAATGAATCCTAATTGCATTTCCTATCAGTACACTAAATTTCATTGCTCTAAGTTCAATAATGAAACAAAAGGTCCGTATGGGGGACGCTGTCCTAAATGCGTTATCATGATGGCTGGAAACATCGGAGTGACGAAGTACAATCAAGTTTTCCTTATTGCTGTACGAATTTCCCTTAATACTTGACTTCGACTTTGATGTCATCCAGTGCATCAGAATTCGATGTAAAATCACCTTCTCTACACCAGAAATTAAGTATTCCTGGAACTAAAATAAAAGTATAATCCTAAATTAAAAGATTTTCATCATACACATGCGCACAATGACAAGAAGTAAGGCACTAGAACAAACTCAAAAACATAAAGAACAAATGAAACATAAAAAGTAGTAAAAAAGTAGCAATTTTGTTAAAGTTTGGTAGAAAAAAAAACTACATGTAAAAAACAAATATTTAGAATGAAGGATACAAAATTTGACCAAAGCACAATGCCTCTTAGCTTGATAATGTGAAAACAAGAGCCAGTTTCGTTTGTGAAACAGAATTAATTTTCTGGTCTTCAATGGACGCTCTCTAAATACATTCACAGTTTGCAACCAATCGAGTAGCTCCAACATAAAATTTGATTGTCTTGCTATTAACGTACCCCAATACAAAAAAACACGAGGGGATTTGAGCTGCGACCAGATGGTGAACTTTTCTTTCCTTCGGTTGCTCTTACGCATCAACGATGCAATCTTTTCTCATGTGAGTAAAAAATTCTCTCTATCTGAAGTATCTGGCATCTTCGTTTCAATTCCTTCAGACACAACCGAAAAGTTAATAATAGTTTCTCCTTTTAGCTCAGGATGCCGATCATTTTTACTATTACGAGGAAAACCTCCGTTGCTTTCACTAGGTCGAAAAATTGACGACTGTTTTTCACTTTAGCACACGATGACTACTATTTGTTACATTGAACAGCTAAGCCTCAGAGTCTTATGAGTTTATGGGGAGTAAAGAAGCGGCCGTAAAGTTCTGTGAACTGTTCGCTACCGAGGAAGGCTGGCAACTCGCACTGAAATAAAACGGCGGTCGCCGTTAGAAGGTCAAGGATCAAGCCGGGGAGGTCCGAGCTTCATGGGAGGATTCGTTACTCTTCAGTTGTTTTCTCTTCAAAGTGCGTGACTATAAAAAGTCTTAACTAGCATTTAGAACTGTGTGCATGATGTGGAACGTTATTCTGACCAACGGAGTTAAAATTAGTAATTACACTTGCAGTAACATTAAGGAAATTTACAAGTTTGAAACCTGATTTAGATCACTAGTTAAATCCGCATTTTCACAGCCGTGCCTCGAACCGTCTTAATTTGAAAGCCAATAAGTGTCTAAGTATCCCCTTGGTATATTTTCCCCTATTCTCTATAAGGAAAAGGGTATTGTTGTTGAAAATACACGCAAGTAATTGTTTTCGTTGATGGTCGTTGTGTGTTCCGTACGTTTCTATGGAGGAACAGAGAATTTTCAAAGGAACACCGAGAATTTTAATTCTAGCACTGCTCATCGAACGCTAGCCTCAGGCGTTAATAAAGCACGAGGAGATGGAATTTTTGTGAACGATACTACATTGGCATACGCAATTTTGCCATGAACTCAAGTTTTAGTGAGAAACGAGGAGTGTGCCACACATGTAGGCGTGCTTTAGTAAGCAGGATACGTTGAAAACCGTGAAAAATGAATTCAGACATGGTTAGGAAGGATACGCCAAGGTTATGACCCTTTATTATCTACAGATCAGCAAGAGCTGAAGCTGTGCTGTGCTTGATGGGGTAAAACGTAAAACACAAAAATGAGCATTCGCACTACTTCTGTACGGTGACCAATTTCATTATTTATTTGTGGATCGGAGGACGAAACATCCTTTTTCTTATTTACTCGCAAATGCTCTACAAGGAAGGCACCCAAGTACTGAAAATTGTTGAAACATGCGTCAAGAACATTCACAGCTGCACATCCAAAAAATATAAACAAATCATCAAAAATTAACAAGAAACTATTTAGGTTTATACCTTCATTGAAAACAGGTACTATATTTACATATTTGCCCCCTTAGGTTCCAGTGACGATCTATTATTTGTAAATACGCAAAAATGCGTAAAAATTATCCCGCAAAACCCGGTTAGGAGTGAACTTTGCTAGTACTATGCTGAAGCAGAACATAAGGCTTTAGTAGAAGCTCTGATGCATGTTCGAAAATACTGTTTTGTAGTGCAGTGCTCAGATGAAGCTCCGATGTTCTCAGCATTTGCATGCTCGGTGCCACAGAGCAACGTGGTGCGTTAGCATCCAAGATAATTTCTGAAGAGTCGTTGAGCCTCTGGCGTCAATGGAATCAGTCATGAATGCACAATCTTGCTCGTTTAGACAGAAACAAACGTTAAATGTTTAACATGACGCGATAAATTCGGCTCAGCAACGCTCCAGCACTCCAACTTGTGTACTTGGAGCGCCTGCGCTCTGCAGTTTGTTGAAGGTGTTTGAGCTATTCGGGTGAAGGTGTTCGAGCAATAAGTACCAAAAATAAGAAGCCAAAAACCCTTTCATTCCTGATGAAATATTTCATTAGTTCCAATAAATCATCAGCGATAGTAAACAAATATTCTGATATCGAGAAATCGTCGTGCGCAAGGATACATCTTTAGATGTCTTCGAACTCCAATATTTCAATAATAATAATAGTAGTAGTAATAATTGTGCGCACATTTTGCTTTCAAATTTCTAGTGCATCGAAGAGGATAGCTCATTCAGCACCGCGTTGTCGAAGCGGGTTGAAAATACTGGTTCGTACGTCACACAGATATGATTTCCATCTTGCTCACGTTATTCGCTCACTTGTGTTCAGGAATTCATTTTAAATTGGGGCCTGTAAAGAGACTTGTCAGTGTGATGACACTGGAGCATCTCACAGCGGAGCTCTTAATGAGCTAGAGAGAGCGCGTATTTAAAAAGAGAGGGAGGGACGACGACGTGTCAAAGTGCAAGCCCGCCTCAAAATGCAGTGCTGCAGCAAGATCACCTCGCTGCCTGCCACTTCCCTCACCTTTAATACATTAGCTCTCGGCTCAATGTCTCACTATAAACTGGCGTGCTCCAGAAACAGTGCGACGAGGTCGGACAGTTGGAAGAGACCTCGCGTTTTCATCGATTCGATATCATTAGAAACGAGATCAATTCATTAAAACGCCAATTTGAAATTTTGAACGGTTGCATTCGAGAGTTAATAATGCGGGGTTCTGCGAAGTATTGTTTACTCTAATATGATTGCCTACAATCGTGAATATTCCTTAGGATATCAAGTTCAGTATCGCATCATGAACTATAAAGATTAGACCATTATTTATTCGAATTCATCGTTCGATGTAGAAAGTATTAGATCTACCCTCAAGAATTAGCACAGTGGTGCTTGGACTTCTGAACTAGACGCTGCGAGAGAAAGAGCTAATAACAAGTTTTCGCCGTACACCACGGAATTTAAAACCGTCGTGACTTATTTCCCATGAACTGCATTGAAGGTAAGAGTTACATTCATGAACGAAAAGAGTACATGCCGTAAAATTAGATACATTGATATCCATTTTTTTAAAATTCATGCTTGCTGAATTTATTGGACGATGATGGTAAGTGTGGATTAAAAGTTTTGTGCCTCCCTAACCACAAAAAAAAAATCGTTCTCCATAAGGTTAAAGATGAGGGCACTATTTAGCATGTATTTAAGAGAACGAGGAATCTGTGCTTAAGATGTAGCCCAACATCCTGCGAATAGAATCAACTAAATTGAAAGAAGTTTATGAAACAAGATAAAAGTTGAAGAAAAAAGTAATAAGGGGTGAAATATAGACAGCAGATATTAAGGTAGAAGAAGAGAGGATCCGGAACCAAAATATGCATCAAACACAAATTAAAATTTAACAAAAGAAGTGGAAACTAAATGAAAAAGCTGAACAATTACAATGGATAAGCGGACTGACAGTGGTTTAACTGAAGTGTTCGAAGTACAATAAAAGAAATTTCATAGCGCAAATGTCAACAGGGTTGAAACAGAGGCTAAAATATTGAAATCGTCTAGGTATACAGGGAGACTGCACGTTTCGGCATGAGAACAGATGGCTGACTATTCTTGAATGTCCTTTTTTGTGCAGCCAAAATCTGAGTTGAACAACGGTCAATCCGAAATTATCCATTGCGAGTTATTTAGTGCTTTTTTTTAGTTTTAATTTTCCTTTCAACGAATTCGAAGTTGTTCGCAATACATCTTTTTCTTTGTTTTAGGGCTAGTTTTATTGACAATGAATCCGGTAGTTGAAAGATTTATTTTTAGCGATTTTCCTTTTGAAAAGCAAAAATGACGTTCAAAGTTTTCTACTTTACTTTTATCTTTTACTGCTAAGCTTTTTAAACAAACAAATAATGTTCTACATAAATATTCTGTCATTCTTCAGCCCATGTGAAGTTGTGAAAAATTTCAAGTGACAGGGACTCCACCAAAGCGAAGAAAGAAGTCAGAGCGGAGATCAATCATCGCCACAGCACGTGACAATTGCCCCACAAAATTACTAAGAATCGGTTGCCTGGTGACAAATAGGTTCTTTTAGGACGAGTAAGGAAATCTATCAAGATGTGTTAGGCGACCAAAATCAGCGATCAGGACCGTCAAGTGGAGCCCATCCACTGTAATATCAAAAATGATGGACGAGTGACTGCCGCGCTCGCCCCACTCGTGGCAGAAACATAGACATTGCGATGGCCTCAAATGTTCAGGCTGATATTTTGGGAGTGCTTGAAGTATGCAATACAGGTGCGTCGAATGTTGACAAACGAACTTTCGTTGATGAAAGGAGAAATTTCGAGGACTTCTGTTGCGCGTTCACAAGCTGCCATAACACATAATAAGAATAAACGAAATGAGTTTAACCAGTGATTCTGATGCACGTCTGAGGAACGTGTAGTGGGAGCAAACACGATCTATGTACACAAAGAATAACATCGGGCGAAATAAACACGCCTTCTGTATGTATGTTGTATAAGCGAAAAGTGCCCGCGATTCTCTTTCGTGAGAAACATGTAATCTTTAATGAAAACTATTCTTACAGACAGATGTCTGAAACATTTTTATTGGTCTCGATTATGATTAAAATGAATGGTAGAATTTGACAGAAACTGGTTAACTGATTTCGGGTTCAGAACGTTACTTTAGATAATATAATCATTCTATTTAATTTTTATGCCCTCTCAGATTAATCATATTCCATCATTTTTTTCAGAATGGTAAAGGTTGTCCATCCTCTGTAAAGGAATATTGAGAATTGAGATTTGATGTGTTTTTGAGATAAGTTTATCAGACACCCTGCATGAAAGGCTCCAAAATGCATTCGTCACAAGCATATACACTGTGACAAATAAGACACAAGAATGAACTCAATTTCTGTAAATTTCAGTTTCCACGATGGCTCTTAGAAGAAAATTTCAGGAGAAATGCAAATTTTAAAGTAAAACATAAAAATCAATTAATCTTACGTTACTAACTAATCATCAAACATTAAGCGCACTGAAAAATAGGAGAGATTACGGAAATGTAGGCTCATTTTTTTCGTTTGCATCACTATTCAAACTAATCCTGATCATTATCTGAAGCACCTACGCTCATTTTTGTAAAAATTCAAATAGCGACGGTAGTTTTAAATTTAATTTTCATCATCTATTAATTTTCAACAGATAAGCTGCAGGATGTGGTTTTATAGAGCAAATCTATTTATTTTTAATGTTTTGATTTGTATTTGCATCACGCATGAATTAGTGTATAAGAATAGTTATAATTTACGATTTCTTTTCTTTGTCAAGAAAATGAAAACTCGCTGGAGTGGAGCGGATTTGTGTGGTGAAGCGGTAAATTATGAAATTTCTGAAAATTATGAAAATTATGAAATTATGAAGAAGATGAATATGCCACTAACAATGTTAACTGCAGCCTTTGAAAGTATTTTGGAACACTTTTACACCTAAGAAAATAGAAAGATATCATCTTGAGTTCAACAGGCACTGCAATTTCCTTTTTTCAATTTACCAAAACGTTGAAATTTAATTCGTAAAAATGAGGAAGAAACCTGATTCTTAACATTTCTGTGAATGTTTTGCCAACTAAGAACCAGTTTCGTGCTGAGGAAAACGCTAGTGCAGAACGGAAATGACGCGGAACTTACTAGTGCTGCGCGCATGCAACAGCCCAACCAAGAGGAAGTTCAGTCAGGAATAACGTGCCTCGCTGTGATGCAGCAGGAGCCGAGAGAGGTAAAGTCTCGAGGGGTGCCCGCGCTGCAAAGATTTAGAGCGCCTGGTACAGACGCGGCGGCGCAAGGCAGCCTGAAGTGAACAATAAATTGTGGAGGTTTGAGGCCGGTCAGTGAAGCTCTCATCTCGGCAGCAACGTCTATATTTTCTCATTTAAGGCAGAGGGTCCGGTCTCCATTTTTGGAGAAGTGTTTCGTCGTAACATTTGCCATCAGTTTTATTGCACGCGTCACTCTTCTCAGAGGCCATGCCGGTTCTTGTACTTGAAGATTGTCTTTTTTAGCGGGAGGTCTGACAACGAAGTGTTCCGAGGGGAAACGGGTGTGAGAAGTGATTGAAAAAACGTAGAAAGATAATTGTTCTTTTTCAAACTTGTGATGGGGATCCGATTTTAAAAATTTTAGGAAAAATCCATTGAATTTTGCATTGCTGTGGCGACAGTTTTTGAAGCTCATCTGCTCATCGCATTTTTAAAAACTTTGAAACACACAATGAAGGGTGTTATTCAGAACAAAATAGAATCCCATATTACAGAATTAATTCGTTTTGTCCCATCACAACTTTTGAAACTAGGGAAGTGTAACATCCTGGCATCTACGCAAGATGTACAGTGTGATGCACATTCCAATATGTCGGCGTTTCAGAAACAAGCTGCGAAAGCTACCCCGGCACCGTCAAACAGCAGACCGAGACAGTCTGCGAGGAGATGCATTGTGGCACTTGCTTTAGGGATAGGCCTGGCAGCTCGGCACTAACACTGGGCAGTTTTAGCACATACTGCATCATTGCACTGTTTTACGGTCTGCTCTCCCTTGTTTCTCGCCTAAATAATAATTAGACAGTATTGGTGATAGCACAGTTATAAGATAAAAATTATGTTCACTACTTCAAAAAGTTTACACTCAAAAATTTCGAAGATCGAAGACTAGACTGAATTAGATGTTAGTTTAAGCCTCCCCAATCGCCAAAAAAGTGTTCCGGCGGGAGGAAGGAGGAGGGCACTATTTAGTATGGAGATAAGGGAACGCAGAATCAATGCAGAAGGGGTTTAGAAACAGTAAGTTGAGAAAGAAGTTTATGAAATGAGAAAAAAGTTGAAGAAGCAAGTAGTAGGTGCTGAAAAACAGGAGAGCAGTGAACCGAAAAAAGATTGTCCTTGACGAAAATAAAAACATTTTATTTCAACAAAAAGAAACTCTCAGCTCGGGCCCTCACATATTTTCCCCCTGGGAGTGCTAATTCCAATAGATACAAAAGTTGTATCTCCCGGAGAAAGCTTACACTCGAATTGTTTTCCAAAATTGGCATCAATTAACTTTGAGTATATGAGCATGAGAATTCTATTTCAGTTTCACCCATTTTATTGTTTACACTTACATTGAAAGCGTCACCTACGTCGATCTAACAGAATTTAGAGGCAGAAAGGCAACGCTTGAAGTAGCGCTCGCATTGATCAACTTTGGGACCCGAGCATCGCGAACTAAGCTTCCTCTAAGAGCTTTGGTATCCTGAGCCGTGGAAGCGACGGCTTCTGGACACAATCGCAGCGAATCTTGTCTTCTAAGTGAAGATGATTTCTGATGGCCAGAGATGATATTCTAAGACCATTAGTAACAGAGATGAATCAAGGCAGGTGATACTCAGAGACATGACTGGGTTCAAAGTCTCTAAAGAGAGAGGCTGATGAAGGCGCTTAGGGTAAAATTTAATGAGAGTTCCAGAAATCAAAGCATGACACGACATTTCATTCTTGGATGAGGCATCCGAATTGCAATCAAAGGAGTCTCTCTCATAAGCTTATTAGTTAGTGTAAACCTCCCTATCTGCCACAGAGGCGATCCAAAGAGAGGAAGGAGGAAGGCACCATTTAGTATAGAGTCAAGGAAACGTAGAATCTATGCAGAAAGGCCATAGAATCAGAAAATTGAGAAAGAAGATCATGAAAAAAGATAAAAGAAGAAAGTGCTTGAAAACAGGACAGCAGTTAACCGAAAAAGATGGTCCTTAACACAACACAAATATTTATTTCAACAAAAAGAAAGCCTTCCTAACTTTCAGCTCGGAGCCTCACATGTTTTCCCCGTGGGAGCGCTAATTCCCATAGATACAACAGAAGTATACCACTGAGGGGCAATCAAAGGAGTATTGCAATGAATTCGTGTAAGATGATGGTGCATTTTAGTAGCGTGCTTGAATGAATCGCTCCTTTCAAGTGTATGACTCACCAATGTGTTCAGATGTAGATTCATTTTTATTGGTTAAGCTGCAAATGAGGATTGTTCGGCTTGCTTTTAGCATATTCGATATTCATTTTGGCCAGTTACAGAAGCAAAAGATGACAGGTGAAAGATTAGATCGTAAATTAGTTTAAGCCTCCCTAACCACAGCGAAGGTGTTTCAAAGAGAGGAAGGATAAAGACATCAGTTAGTATGGAGTTGAAGGAACGTGGGATCTATGCACAAGGTGTGTCCCCAAAAAGTATATCCTACGCAAAGACAAAGTTAGAAAGGAAGTTTATGAAACAAGATAAAAGTTGAAAAAGAGGGCAATAGATGGGGAAAACAGGACAGCTGTAAACTGAAAAAGATGCTCCGCAACAAAATGAAAAACCTATTTCATCAAAAAGAAGGCCTACCAAACCCTCACCTCTGGATCTCATATTTCATGGCTAATGAAAAAATCTGAAAATACATACAATTGAGCTGGTGTCTGCCGAGAATATCACAAGGGTCATATACTTGAGTTGAAACACTTCTCGGTGTACACTATCTTCACAGGGCCGCTGCTTGGTTCAGAGATTTTTTCACTTTTTTCCGTGACGCGCAAGCAGAGCGGCTAATTTAGCATGAGAAGGACCCAAGTTCGAGTCCCAGCAACTGCGAGGTACATTTGCCAGGGAAAGCAACTTATCTAGTGGAATAGAAAACGCAGAAGGCTGGTTCAAAAAAGCAAACAGAAAACTTTACTATTTAATGCACTTGAATTTTACCACCTCACAAGTTGAGAGCTGAAACATAATTGCAAATGC
The DNA here is from genome assembly GCA_014220935.1 of Platorchestia sp. MABIK. Classification (NCBI taxonomy): domain Eukaryota; kingdom Metazoa; phylum Arthropoda; class Malacostraca; order Amphipoda; family Talitridae; genus Platorchestia; species Platorchestia sp. MABIK. The sequence goes on along the minus strand of JACJUY010008894.1, from coordinate 1,308 downwards.
ATGAGCAATAATTTGAATTTTTTAATATTTTTAGTAAAAATTGAATAAGTATAAAAGCAAGGATCAATACATGCTCAACCCGCGGTCAGCGTGTCATGACTGCTATCAGTGTTGTGAATCATTAACTGAGAAATGTTCACAACTTGCCTTGAGTTACCATTTTTAAATTGAGTGCTATCGAGAAGGATTACAAAACTCTGCAATAGCTTTATAATCAAGAAATACTAAATTAGGAAATGCCTAAGAGGGAGTGAGCAGTCAGTGAAATAATTATTATTTCTCTCATCGTCGCTCTTAGTGAGGGACTACGACAGTGATAGCGAAGAGAAGACTTTGAATGTTGATATATATAATTGTCGTCAAGTTGCTTATTAATTGGAAATTAGTTTCACCTGACCAACAGAAATGCCACGAAGTTGAAATAGTTGAAAACATAAATCCAAAACTATAATCAGTAAAAAGGTTTCCAGGAGTGAAAAGTGGATACAAGACTTTATTTAAACGAAAAAAAATTGTGAACTCGTAAAAAATGATAAACGAAAGGCTAATTAAAAAGAACAATCTAGTTATCCATAAATGTACACATAAAAAGGGAAGAAAAATGCATAAAAAATGAAACGTAATCAAGTAGAATTATATTCTCGACCAATATTACTCATAAAAAGAAACCAGATTAGAAAAGTGCATGAGATGTACAAAAGGATAGAACGAAAAGAAGTGCATAAGTTGTGCAAGATTCAACTAGTGCAACACTAACACGATCTCCGCTGACGAACAAATAGTGACCGTTCACGAGGATAAAAATCTGTGAACACAGCAGAAGCAGAGAAAAATGAAACAAAAGATAAAACAAAAACAAAAAAATAAAACACAAACAGAAAAAATAAAACACAAACAGAAAAAAACATTCATGAGTAAACGTAAGCAGAAAGTCACATCAGCAGAAGAATGAAACAGAAAAACAAACGCTGCACAAAAGCTGATGAAGAAGTCTGAAGCATTTAAAAAACATATTACACAGAAATGAACACGATCAGACAACAGAAACATGATCTGAAGCATGAGCCAAAAATAAAAACTGAAACAGCTGAAACATGCTGAAATAACAACAGTAGAAGCATGCTGACATAACAACAGCAGCAGCATGCAGATATAACAACAGCAGAAGCATGCTAATATAACAAAAGCTGGCCACAGCAAAAGAAGAAGATCGCGTACAGAAGAGCCGTGGCAGTTCCGTGAGCCCCGGCCTACCAATTCGGTTATGAATGTGCAGGACATGTTGCTTGGCTAATGACAGGGGGTGAA
>JACJUY010008893.1:5378-19200 GCA_014220935.1 Platorchestia sp. MABIK | reverse complement strand
AATATTGAAAATTAATCCATGAAGCGTTTAATTTTTACTCTACAGACTGTAATAGTGTTCTAAAAAATCAATGCTTTTCCATCAGGGTCAAACCAACGGTTAGTCGGGCAAAGAAGGATTTTACTGGTAGTTGATGTAGGCCTTATTGTAGAACATTTGATTCGTTATTTTCTCCCATGGTGTTCGTCGTTAATGTCGTGTTTTTTATCACTGGATCAGAGAGTGATATTATTATTCAAGCTTGAAGATGTGTACAAAGAAAACTTCATGCCCAAAACGTATCGAAAATCTTCACACATGGAACAATTTTTAAAGCCTGGTAAGATTGAATTTAAAAGTGAAAATTGCCCGCGTTTCTTCATTGCAGTCGTTCTCTTTATTACATCTTGACATCAGAAATACTGTAACTGTGGCTGAAATAAAAAGTTATAGCTCGTGAGAAATTAATTTACTTTCTACATCTTGAAATCAGACTGCTAACCTTCAGCAATATCAAAAGTTTTGGCTAGTATTCTGCTTCCATAGAAATGAGAGGAAGGATTTTTAAATGCGATGACTGTCTACCCCTCAGATGTGCAAGATTCCAACTGGTCTTGCGACTCAGAACGAAATGAAGCATGAAGCCCGCAATTAATTTTATTCATGGTTCAGCAAAAGAAAATGCTTTGGAGACTGTCATGATTCTGTTTGTTTCAAATGATTAATTTTTTAGGTTCCAGTATTTTCATGACCATCGGATTTGAAACTCACCATGTAGGGAGCAAAGTAAACTTGGGAAGTTAGTTCAATCAAGTGTTCCCAAAATTGTCCGCACGTGTGTTGTGTCTATGCCATAGATTTTACTCTATAAATGAATCGTACGAACAGCGTAATTTATTTCATCAAAATAAGACTACAAATTAAAAAAAAATAGTTGGTTTTTAAGTCATATCATCAGAATATCCGTGATAGAAATATCCAGATATTCACGTTATACATTGCCAAAATTTCATAGCTTTTAAACTTCGGAATAATAATTCTCGCAATAACTGTTTTTAAAATAACAATGTATTTTTTTCCAGCATCACTAGAACGAAAGGAAGCTATCAAGAAACTTGCACACGAACTGATCATAAACAGAGAGACATGTTGCGTCTCGCAAGATAGTATTTCGAACAATAGCGAGATGGTCCAGAAGGAGTTACTGCGCCATCTTCAGCGTCAAAAGAGCTTCTTGTCAGACAGCAGCGCATCATATCCCGAATAATGGAATCTCAAATGAGGTCCGGCTTACTTCACTGGCATCTCTGCTGGAGTAACAATGCAAATTTCCCTTAAATATTCAAATTTTTGCTGAATCAGTATTCATGAAGCCTTTTAGGTTCACGATGAAGCAAGAAGGTTCATGCATTAATCGTTGATGGCATTCTTCACTTGGAAGAAATTTTTTAGAAGCAAAAATCCGACTTTGAATCAAATTTTAGGTGATTTTGAATGTAAAATGTGGCACAAGATGGTAGCTGAGCTCATATTTTTCTTATGAAAAGTTGTTCTCTGGGTAGTTTATGTCTGTATTATATAAGTAATGTTATTTAAATGAGCTCAATGTGAATGTGAATGAAGAATTAATTCGACTGATACATATTATTTTGTGGGAAGGATTTTGGCATGAAAATCTTGCAGGAAAAACAAGTGAAATGAACTCACATTAAGTGTTTCAAATTTTTACATCGTGTTGTCTACAGTCAAGGTTAATAATTTAGAAACAGCAGAGAAGCTCGAATGCACTGTGCGTGCCATTAATACAACAAGCAGCGAATCACAACGAATATGCGCCACAAAAACTAGAGCATCATTTCACCCATTAATGACCACTTTGGCAGCCAAAAATGAGCGAAGCAGTGAAGCCATGATGGGAAACAGAAAACATTTTTTCAGTTTTCAAACTCATTACCTGAAGTGGAAGTCTGTTAAATGAGAAAACACTATTTGACAGAGATAAATTGATGGATCTCGCCGAAAGAATTATGTTAATTTACACCTAATCTGTCTTTTCATGAAGTAGAATAACCATTAAACAGCTCGCTCCAGAGAATCTGCGTGCAGTGAAAAATTCAAGTTACTAGATGTTCGTACACACATTCGTACAGTTTGTCACGATACGCGAGTGCCGGTCAGCCTCGCGTTACGATAGAGGGATTTAACCCTAGACAGTTAGAGTGGAAATGAAATTAAAGAAGGAAAATACACAGGGAGAGGATGGACAGAAAAGGTAGAAAATAGAAATAGCAGTATTAGCATAGTGCACCACGAGTTTACATTAATTTAATCAGCATGGGTTAATGACACACAATTTGAAAGATTCAAACACATTTTTATTTTGAATGATGAACACGTAAGTTAAAGCACACAAAATATCTGAACAAAATGATCAAAAGGAGCATGATAAAATCTTGACGCACGCAAGGGGCCAGAAAACATTAGAACACTTCGCATTACGCGCCACTCGAACTTTCGCTTTGTAACCGAATAACATATTCCTGCTAAGTGTACTACACCACAATATGAGACAAAATTACTCTACAAATGGTGCGCCACTTTTAAACACTTTTCAATGTGCTTCTTGTTTCTAAACTTGCGCTTTTGTGATCACTAAATATTTGGGTCCTCAATACCACAAAATCACCCTAGCTCATCTGTGATGCGTTGTTGGCGTTAATCGAACTCCGCTTCCACTTAGTGATTGAAGAAGTCACGCCAGGCCAATTCAAGCAGCTTCCCCTTGCTTCTCAGATATCGGCCGGTGTTGCTGTTCGGCTGTCCGGCGCCACGTCGGCTCATTTTCGACGGCTACCGATTTTGTTTGCACTGCTCTCGTTGGTGTTGGCAATTCTTTGCGCGGCGCCCAATGCACTGTCTGTTCGCTCCATGCTACCCGTTTAAATTTTGGAATCTTGCAGAGGCTGTCGCTGTGTGATTAGCACAGAAGGAATTTGTGTACTTCGTCGCCTGGCGTCTGGTTAGCCTCGATGGTCGTCGATTGTTGATGGCGCTGCACTCGCTGGTCCTGAAGAATAGCGACTCCTCCTGGCTCTTTACGTTGCTGGCTTTCTTAGAACCTTGAATTTTCGGACTTTCTTGGTATGTACTTTTCGCAGATTGATCAGTGAATCTCGTTGTCAGCTCCTGATGCTTGTATTCAATTAAAGCACTATTCCGGGGAGTCGGCACTCGGCAGCGAGCTGGCCTCCCCGCACCAACACTTCTCTCTCGTGCAATTTTCCCCAAAAGACCTCGATTCTTCTTATATCTCGCCTGAATCCCTCTAGAAGGTTCACGAATGTTCGCAGTTAAGACAGCGTTCTAATCCTGATTGGTGGAATTCCGGCCTGTTCCGACGTCTCGAAATTTAATTGGTGCGTGCTCTGACACACACACTCGCCTGATCCCTTCCAGAGCGCTCATGGGTTAATGACACACAATTTGAAAGATTCAAACACATTTTATTTTGAATGATGAACACGTGAGTTAAAGCACACAAAATATCTGAACGAAATGATCAAAAGAAGCACGATAAAATCTTGACACACGCAAGGTGCCAGAAAACTTTAGAACACTTCGCATTACGCGCCACTCGAACTCTCGCTTTATAACCGAATAACACATTTCAGCTAAGTGTACTACACCACAATATGAGACAAAATTACTCTATAAATGGCGCGCCACTTTTGAACACTATTCAATGTGCTTCTTGTTTCTAAACTTTGTGATCACTTTTGTGATCACTATGTATTTGGGTCCTCAATACCACAAACTCCCCCGGGGTGCGTGCTCTGACACACCCACTCGCCTGATCCCTTCCAGAGCGCTCATTGGCTCCGGTGATGCGGCTATTGCTCAAGCCAACCCTCGGCTGCCCCACGTTTGTCCGAGGCTCGTTCTCACGCCTACACGGCACTGGCCTAACGGTTGACATTCCAATATCGCCTCGCGTCGCTCTGTTCACGTCATCTAGCCTAACAATGTATTACCTAGCGCAACGAAATAAAATTATATTACCTAGCAAGACGAAATTGAATGTTTCGTACAAGTTCATCCTATAAGGGAATTAGAATATGCATCTGTCTACGTAAATACATGACTAATTGTCAAAATATTGGTAATAATGAAAATTTTGTGGTCAGCCAGTGCCATTACTTCTGATTTTTAATCGTCATTTTGTTTAAATTCATTTCCCTTACTTTCCGTTTTATATGTCGATTAGGTCAGTCTTTTAAGGCTAGGTTTGTGAGTGACGTGCAATGGAAGATTTGAAATCCGTTCTCAAATTTACTTGTGAATGCGTAGCAGGGTTCATGAAGGATTTAATTTTAAAAAATTCACAGGTTGAAATAAGGTTGAAGAAGTCGAAACCGAGTTAGGTAAGGTTAGGTTCGATTAAAACAGGTTCGGTTGAAATAGTTCGGTTATGGTTCACTCAAATAAAATATCTCTATTGGGACTGCCTTTGTCACACTAAGGGAGGAATGAACTAACTTATAATCAATCAATTGTTCAAATGAGATGAAAATGGTTTTCTTTAAAAATAAGGACCATGATACTATTTAAGTTAAGATCAAAATTATGGGCAAGGTCAACGTTATGGCAGAGCTTAGGCGGCTTCAAGAGAGGTAGGGTATCGACCTCTAGTATTGATGGCATGCTACAAATTGTGCCAGCCTGAGAACAGCTTTAATAAACGTGAAAATGGTGCCTGAATTCCTAAACGTGCTGTGATAATATGTTCTGATCCTTTTAATCAAAATAATACGTACTCCGCTAAATTTTTTCATGAATATTAGCTTGGGTATATTCTTGTTGTTCGTCCCGCTCAAGAAATGCGCTAAGTTGTCGTAATTCATACTTCGGATGACCTTAATATTGAAAACGCTTAATCTTCATGAAAATGAGCTGCCGCCCCAACTTTTCCTACATGAAGAAAAGACACGTAAAATTTTTTTCTAGCCTTAGAACACGAGTTGAAGAAAAATCAGTGTTTGAAATGTATTCCGCATGGAAATTAATAGACGCAAGACATTAGTTTGTAAAGTTGAAATAGAGAAGGCGTACTTCATAGAAGTAATAATCAACGTTACAAAAAAGTATCAGCAACAAAAGTATTTTTGAAATGTATTTACCTTATTCAACTTAACAAGCAACACAGAATCATTTTTGTAAGCTTTGTTAAAGAATTGTTGTATCACACAAACTAATATAATCCGGTAATTTATACATAGAGAGAAAGCACCCCATTTCAAATCAACTGAAGAATGGGGTTCTCAGTATCATTCAGGGCCCCGATTGTTCACGTGATTTTAATTTTTAGTTTATTCTCTTCTACTCAGGATGAGCATTTTAACGCTCGTAAGCTCATGATTTGAAAAAAGTTTTTCTGTTTTTTTTATTCTTACCTTGTAACAACATAAAGGCGTGGTCTCATCAACTCTTTTCTTGGTTTCATCAACATTCTCCAGGTATGGGTCAGTACGATTAGGAGCAACCCTTCTCACCACTTTTGTTAATGTATGGCTTGTTTCTTTACTTCCTTGTTCGCAGATCTGTATTATAAACTTCCTCACAGTTACATGTTTATACCTTGTAGAAAATATGGAAAAACATTGAAACTCATATTCCCAACTGTTGGGCTGAGAAAGCCTGTTTTATTTTAGCATCAACACAATAGCAAGGTTTTCTTTATCTGTTAAAATGATACAAGGAAATTGTTAATACAGACTAATAACAATGTCCGATGTTTTGATTCTAATTTTAAGCACAATAAATGCGTTATTGGGTTCAAAGAAGAAGAAGTTGTATATTCCCGTATTGAGCAACGTAGGATGAAAAATATTCCTCTCAATATAAGTCGAAAACCTAGAAAACAAATGAAACATAAGTAAATGAATACATGCTTGACAGTATTACTTACAAGTCCTATAAATTATTTAAAAAAAAAAAAATGACTCTCTCTGAAAGTCATCGAACGCTGAGTCTAAGAACTTCCATGGGGCAGTATTACTGCTTGAATAGAAGCCGTAGACGGGTGACCAGACACCGAACAAATTTCTGCAGACCTAAGGGAGTCTCATACCGCCATTGAACCACGTATAGGAAGCAGTTTGCAAGATTTACGGGGCTTGTAAAGCCTTCGCTGCAGGTCGTACATAAAAACTGTACGCACAGCAATGCGATTCATTCGGAAATTTCGTAGCAAGACCAGTTCTTAAAGGAGATAGCTCTTCTCGACACATGAAGACACGAAACGGGGTTTTTGCTCACGAGAGTAAGTAAACTATTGCCAGAACACCTTAACTGATAATTTTCTACTCTGTGCTCTACTTATATAGGTGAATGACTGACTCTGAGTTTTTTTAGGATGCTACATACTGTAGATTTCATATATGAAATTTTAACATATGAAAATTTATCAATTATGATTTTCAAGAACGTGTGTCAATGAATATTGAAAAACAAACTTTCTGGACGTATAGTTTCGCATACAGCGGTCATTTTCATGCCTAATCTCAAAACAGAATTGTTCCTCCTTCCACCGAAAATTGGGCTCATTAAACGTCTAGGGCTTATTGAAAATTTCAAAAGAAGGGTGATGCTCAGATAAACTTCAGAAGTTTTCCAACGAAAATTTGCTCATTGATAAAACTTTGAAAGAAGAACTCTTCTATTTCAACCTGATCAATTAATCTGTAAAATCCCAGTGTACGTATCTGAGCTGCTTATCGAGTGATTCAACAGGAGTGACACCAGGTAGCTGAAAATTCGAAACGTAAGAGTATTCATAGATTTAATCTGAATTAGTGGTTATCATTCAGTGTCAAAATGTCATTATGTAGAAAACCAGCTAACTATCCTACTTTAAATTCGGGAGGTCGCCGAGTGGCGTAAGCAAGGTTGATCACAGTGGCTTGCAAATTTCTGAGACTCTGATATTTATGCAACAGCGTAATTCGGTTAAAGAGAAAAAAATTCCCCATCGTAGAGTAGCATAATCGGTAGGCTTGTGCATCACGGTAAGAGATGACCTACAAGGTTTTAGACTCTCACTGATGCCGATTGCATTACAATAACCATAATGTAAAGGCAGAGAAAGAGAATTTCGAAAGATATAAATCGTATTCAAGACGTTCGTCGGCTTCCAAGTATTAAAGTAGACCGCTCAGCGTTTGCAAGGAATCTCCAAGCAAGAATGTTGAAAATTAGAAGAGAGAAATGTTATGAAATGTGAGAAATGTTACGTGGAGAGAAATGTTGTGTGATGAAAAAAAATGGCCTACACGGTCTTGGTTTCCAATGTTCTTGACACTAAAAATTCATCCTGAAACTCTTATTACGCGGTACAGGGGTGGAGGTTCCGTCATTGTGTGGGGTGTCTTCCCCTTAAAGAAGTGCAATAAAAATTCTAGTTATTCAAGGACGTCAAACAGCTGCTGATTATTTTGATATGATACAGAGAGCATCCAGTACGACGAAGGGCCTTGTTAGTGTGATGATGATTGTTCTTTGCAAGAAAATCATTTAGCGATCAACGGCGTCAGCCTTACCAAGACTTTTTTCAACAAATTCATAACATTTTCAGTCATCCAGCTTGTCCTTCAGGTTTCGACCCCATATCGAGGATTTGCCGATTGATGGTATGAATGTCTACTGAAATAAAGAGAACGTTTTGAGATAAATGGTAAAGCTAGTCTACGGAAATGGACAGCAATTTGAGAGAGTAAATTATCTTCACAAATCCTATCAGAAACCCTCATTTCAAGCATACCACAATGAAATTTCGAAGTTATACGGCGTACGGAGGCATGACTCATTACTTACCCTGATTTTGTTAAACTTCAACTTTGTTGCATAAATGTTTCTACATTTTTATTTACTGGTCTTAAATTGTTCATCTGATGGGTAGGAAATTGGTCACTGCATGTGTTAGTTTTTAATCAATTGATTAGAGAAAAATTGGTCACCGTCTTGATTATTTTCATCATCAGTGAGTGAGCAATATTGCATTTCTTTTGAGTAAGCCTCGAAAACTCTGATTTTTTTCAGTTGTGTAACTGTTCCTATACTTACGACCAACAGTGTTTGCGTTTTTTTCATAAATGTCTGAAACAAGTTGAAAACTTTGAAAAACTAAGCATCGGGAAAAAATGTTAGGATAATTCTAAACCCTAAAACCCTAACTCATCCCTCCAATCCTCCTCTCCCCCACACACCAATGAACATCCATTTCATTTCAGTGCTCAATTAGGGTTAACGATCGAGTACGTGGAGGCTAAAGTTTCCAATGGACGAGCGTGTTAGAACTGAGGCATTAATTGCTGCTAAATTTGGGCACTGCACTATTGGAGGCACCCTTGATCATTGATCAGGGGTGCCATACTTGATTGATCATTATTGATTACATGCATTGTTGCGCACAATCCCTAAACTCCCCAATACGTTTGGATTATCAACTTGTTCTGTGAACATCGAGGTTGGTGTCGTCCTTGTGAAGTTTGGTGGTGCCGCGACACGCTTTCCTCGCTTGATTGATCGAATCCACTGGCTTTGCATAGATGGCATTAGTTTATAATTCCAGATAATCCACAGTTTTAAAAACTTACTTCTTAAACATTGCCATCTTCAGAGTCACCTTAATCGAGATAATGTAATTTTAAATCAAGATTGTAGTACCATGTGATAAGGGCCATTTTTCGGCGTCTCTTAGAAAAGTTGAAGATTCTCGTATAGCAGCAACACGTCACACAACATTTCCTGGTTCTCGAGTTATGCGAGTCAATTAGAGATATCTAACTCTCTAGCCCAGAGTCATGGAGTAACAATCGATCATTGAATTACCATAAAAAATGACTAGCTGCGCGATGCCAGCGACTATTCATTGGTGTTTCTTCTTTGAGTTCCGTCGCTTCCTATGAGAGCAAAATTTCTTGAAATTATTCAAAGACTGGCTATGCAAGTTTTTTCAGTATGAGTGAAGGGATGACTGAGAAGAAGAAAGTTAATTCGAGAAATTAGGGGACAAATAATATGCTCAAAATATTACGAAAAAATGTTCTTAAACATGGAGCAAACGCGATACACTTTTATTCCTCGTCTCTAATTCATCAGTGATTTGAAACCTATTTTCGTGAAACTGGATATAAAAATCATCAAAACCAGTTCATTAGCTAAATTCATCATTTTACTCGGAGCTTTTTGTCGATATGTTCTCACTTGCCAAATCAACTAACCCACCATTAAATGAAAGCTTTGTGTCCGCAAATCACTCTCATTGGTTCGTCTCGTTTTGACATCTAAGTTTTAGAAATATTTTGAAATCACTCAATTTGGTATTCGAAATTCACAACCGACAGCAAGCGAGCTCTGCATGCTTCCTTTGCGCTGTTAACTCATTTCGTTCACTGCGCGCATACAATCAAATCGAAGTGTTTTTAGTAAAGGCAGCGATCAAGTCTTTCGTGCCATAAAACATGCATCTTTCTTTCATTCACTATTATCACATTGCAGACTCCACAATACATTCTACATGATCTCAAATTTTTGTACAAATTATAACTCCAGGTACGTTTGTTATTTAAGAAAAAACTCTTAATTGGTACAATTTTTGGGCCATCCTCTAGCCCGAGTTTCCAATAGCCTGCCCAATATTGGAAGGATTCTCATCATCCGGCAACTGGCTTACAACGGACCGAAAAGACAATCTCTTTTGTCGTTGCGAGTAGCGAGACAGGGCATGGGGACCCCGTAGACTTTAAAGACAGTAAAACTGTCTTGTACGTAATGATTAGGCTTTGCCTACCGTACTGTAGTGCAGTTCGATACAACTGTTGTTGGACGAAATCTTGTTATCATTCTAAGATCCGCGGAGAGTTTCTGACAGAGTTGTTTTATAAATCAGCTGCACGGGATGATTTTTAATTTTCTGTTATACATCTTCATGAATACATTAGTGATATTTGTGAAGTGAAAACACACAGTGGAAAGAGTTCGAATCTATGTTCGATGAAACCTGTTTCGTTAGAAAATTTTCATACTGATGAAAAAAAATACTTAATTCCGTAACTTTTGACAGGCCGTGTACAGTAATGTAATAAGATTTTTGTAAATAATTTTTACTTTCCTTTAAAAACGAGGGCCTCCTGAAATTAAATGTACATTTTCGTAATTGTTGATATTTTAATCAACTTTAATTGATGTAGCTGTATGTTATTGATTAGTAGGTGATACAATAATTCGAGCAACAGAGTAATTCTAGTAATGAATAATTTTTTATTGTTTGTCTCTAATTCCTACTCACCTTCTCCACCTCAACAACTGTGTAGTCGAAGTGCTTGAATGGAAGGCTTCAGGGGAAACGCGTTTTGAAATCATTAATGAAGTAATTTATTGACGTAGCGTCAGGTCTTATTGACTTCAATAGTAAACCATTAATAACGTATTGAGAAATGTTGTTCAAATTTCATGAGTGCACTAACTATAGAAACTGAAAGCTACTTAATTGCGGAGCTGTTTACCTATGTATGAAAAAAAATTGACATTTGAACATCTCTCGGATGTGTGGAAGCATTTTATAATTTCGTATCTCTCTCCCTGAATGACAAATGCGTACGATGAGTTTCCTGTGCTTGACATATCGTCTTTCAATTATTTACCATAATTAAGGTCCCTTCTGACGATGTGCTCGAAACTTACTCGAACTGAGTTGAAGTTTACCAGAAGTGTTGATATTACTCCACAAATAAAGGTTCACACCTCAAAAAATAAGTTAGTGATGTTTGACTTTTTCGCGCGAAATGCGAATAAAATCAAACTCAGATATAAGTCCTAAGCAATCAGAAAACTTTCTTGAGCTTGAAATAAAACACTATGATAAAAATGCTACCCCATTCTTTTGCACCAATAATTGCAACATGCACGTGTGACCTGAATTTCTAGAATTTGTTCTCGGCTTAACCTTCTCACATTATTCGAAATTCAATCTCCCTCAGCGCGAAAAAACGACGAGTGAACGAAAATACGCTTTANTATTGAGAAATGTTGTTCAAATTTCATGAGTGCACTAACTATAGAAACTGAAAGCTACTTAATTGCGTAGCTGTTTACCTATGTATGAAAAAAAATTGACATTTGAACATCTCTCGGATGTGTGGAAGCATTTTATAATTTCGTATCTCTCTCCCTGAATGACAAATGCGTACGATGAGTTTCCTGTGCTTCACATATCGTCTTTCAATTATTTACCACAATTAAGGTCCCTTCTGACGATGTGCTCGAAACTTACTCGAACTGAGTTGAAGTTTACCAGAAGTGTTGATATTACTCCACAAATAAAGGTTCACACCTCAAAAAATAAGTTAGTGATGTTTGAATTTTTCGCGCGAAATGCGAATAAAATCAAACTCAGATGTAAGTCCTAAGCAATCAGAAAACTTTCTTGAGCTTGAAATAAAACACTATGATAAAAATGCTACCCCATTCTTTTGCACCAATAATTGTAACATGCACGTGTGACCTGAATTTCTAGAATTTGTTCTCGGCTTAACCTTCTCACATTATTCGAAATTTAATCTCCCTCAGCGCGAAAAAACGACGAGTGAACGAAAATACGCTTTACTTGAAAAAATATCGACATGTTGAATTTTAAAGATTTGTAAATTTAAAGCTATTTCCACACAATCTTGCGTTCTCTTCAATTTGGAAGGAATTTCGTTGCAGCATGCTGTTAGAAGAACTTCAAACATCCTGAAATTCGCACAACCGACAGCATATATAACGCAACTCAAACAGCCTGCAAAATTATACGGCATGTAAGAGCAGTCGCTCCGGTCTGCTGTCACCTTCCTATTTACGATATCACCAATAAATCGATTGAGTCACCTTCGAAACTGCGGAGGCGGAAATCTAACGCTTCTTCTGCTGGCGTAGGTTTTATGGTAACTGGCGGAAACCTTCAGATTTCGCTGACTCGGCATACTGGTTGCGCCGCGTTTCATTGGTCCCCTGAAATTATTAGCTCACCACTTCAGATAAGAAAGCGATGAGTGTCTGTTGCAGACTACCGTGTCTTGGGAGGAGAGTAGGGAGCTCCGCACCTGCAAATATCGAAATGAACGATGCTTCATTGACATTTTATGCCTCCTTAATATTGAATGCCTGTAGGAGAACATCACAAAATTTCTCAAGCGCGCACTAAATGGGAAATGTTGAATGTTATACTTGTTATATGTGAATCACTCGCATGCCAAAACGATATCATGAATGCATTTTTATCGGTCATTGCTGAAATGTCAATGCTGTGAAAAATTTTCAAAACTACACTATCAAGCTTGGACACTTGAATTTCAGCGAAGTTGCGTGTTGTAAGGATTGAAGCATCGAAGATGAGTTAGTGTTCGTCGTTTGGAAAAAATCATAGCAGAACATTTCTTTATACCTTTATTTCATCGTACTTGGCTGTATGATGTCAAAGCACATCTTTTTAAGTTCTTCATAACAGCTTTGACAGTTTTTTTCATTAACAGCACAAATAAACAATTAGTAATAAAAGTAAATCTGACGTTAGATGATTGCAAAACCTTTCCTCTATTGATTATCTACCAATTCATGACTTTAGAGAAGTTTCCTCCAATGTGTCTTGTCAGTCACGTTATATAATATATAAGCCAATCCCACTCCTACTGTTCTCACAATAATAGGCATCGCATTTACTTTAATGAAAAACTGACATAAATGAAAATTTTCCCTGATACGTTTTACAATATCTACATTGTGGCTCATGCGATATTCGTCTTTTTCCTCATTTTCTCTACCTTCACCAACACTTGGCACAGACATCATGTCGACAGCAGCCTCAATCATACTAAAGGCCATTTTACATTGACGGTGTCTTCGCGCTCCACACCGTCGCTCCATCCCGCCAGTCAAATAAGCTCCGCCCACAGCAATGCAAAATGACCCTTATTGCCACGCTCTCGGTAAGGAGCGGCAACATTCTGCATGCTAAATATAGACGGTGTGCGCTGCCAGTCAACAGCGTTCAGCTGCTCTTGAGACCATAGAGAGCATGTGTAGTCATGGCTTACATATTATGTAGCAAGGAAGAAATGAAACTTCCCATTGAAAAATGTGATGAATTTCCAAGTTTATGGAACGTTAAGCTCGCAGAGTATAAAAACAGTGTCCAGAGAAGATGCTTTTGAAAGTCTAGCATCTCACTTCCCAAATTATGATATTGCAATGGGTAAAATGAAAATTCAAACACTGAGAGGCCAAGATAGGAGACAGCTCTCACTATTCAAAAAATCAAAGAAATATACATTGCGTGTGTAAACGTAAAATTAATTACAGTGTAATTAAATTGCACAATGTACACTGCTCTCAAGAAAAGTACTTCAAATACACGGAAAACATTCGGCAGGTGTCAGTAGAAGATAATTCAAATTAAAGGAAAAAGTAAAAAAGCACACCTACGTATTAGTAATAGGTATTTATTTTTTCTCTCCATTTACAGTGTTTTTTGAAGATAATTGGGTTATATTAAAGTTTTTTAGGATATTAGATTATTTCTTCTGCAAATTATTCTGTAAATATTCTGCAGATTGTTCTGCCAAGTATTCTATCAGTATTGCAAGAGCAATACTGACGATTGCTGTCTCTGGGGAAGGAGCGTCGGGTTGAGCGGCAATGTAAAAGCAAGTCGGTGTGCACTGACGCTCAGTCCTCTCGTGGGAGGAGCTCTAGCAAGTTCACCGTCGCTCCACACCGACGCTCCACACCGCAGGTGTAAAATGAGCTT
>JACJUY010008892.1:2937-26871 GCA_014220935.1 Platorchestia sp. MABIK | reverse complement strand
CCTTTAAATCACCCTCTAAAGCAGCCATCAAAACTGTCAACCTTTCAACCTCATCTCTCAGCTTCTCTCTCTCATCAATCAGGCTTTTCCAGCACACAAACTTATACCCCTTCAGCGCTCTCTTACTCATCTTTTTCAAGCCTTTGCATGCCTCCATATCCGTCCAAAATTTACAGGCACACCGAATCCACTCAGTCTTCCCATCTGCACCTCCAACCCTAACACTATTTTCCCCATTACACGCCATTCTCACCCACAACACTTCTATTTCAGTGCAAACTTACACGCAAATACAGAACTACTAGTCAAACACTAGTCACAAGTTGCAAGTCACAATGCAAACGCTCGGTCGCTACTCTCAAAGAGCAAAACTACTACTCTCACAGTCACTCCACACAAAGTCACACACACTATACTCACGTGGATGTACAAACTATACCAGTTTTTCAGCAACTTCACTTTAATTGACCACAATTATCGTCAGATCACAAATCGGCTGAAGTGAAGCAGCACCCGTAAAGTCGCACCTCATAACTTTTTTCATGTCGGTAAATAGAGCAACTCTTTGCATATCCAATAATATCTGAATCATTGCTTTACAATGTAAACTCTTGGAGGAAATAGATTTTGAAAAATACCCATTTTCTCCTATTATCTCCGTAATTACGGCAAAAATGGGAAAAAGTTATAGAGACAATTCTTTGTATTTCCTGAAATAAATATGCATGCCAATTTTCATAGATTTAGATTGCATAGAATAGAACGTTTCAGCCATTTTGTAAGAATTAACTAATATCTTCCAATCTGTAATTTTTTACATAAGTTTTTTCTATGTAACTCAAAAATTATCATAAATATCAAAATAATCGTTTGACTTGTCATGCAGCAACTTTTTGCACATCCAATGACATCTAAATAGTTCCTCTACAATTAGTACTTTTTGAGAAGCTGTCTCATGAAAAGTACCCACTTTCCCCTCCCCCATTTACCCCCATTAGCTCCGTAATTGTGGGAAAAATGGGAAGAAGCTATACAGATCACCCCTATTTACATCTAAGAATACATACCTATGCCAAATTTCATAGATCTATATAGATCCCATAGAAAGAATGTGACAGCTGTTTCCTTGATTTAGGGCAGACCTTAATGGTAGGTAATGAGTTTCAGATATGAAAAAAATTTCCACTGTACAGAAAGGTTTCCAATGTATTTTTCTTTTTATTAGTATTTTGCATGAAAACCTGCTTTAGAGAACTAATGGTTACTCCCTTCCTAGTTACAGTTATTCACTGTGTTAATGAAGTATGTGTCATGAAATATCAAATTTAAATGGTTTGGTGAAAATAGATGAAAATTAATCTAACACATAAAAAAGAAAATTAAAGAAATAAAGCACATTGATGTACTCATATGAATGATGTACTCGTTTGACAGATGATGTACTCATTTGAGTCATAGACATGGTTGATTTTTAAACCATTAGAAAATTGAGAATTCTTCAGTTAAATAGTTTGAAAATGAAATAAATGATCAAAAGATTTAAACCGTCAAGTTCCATAGCTATTTTTAGAAATGGTTTTCTTGTTATAGATTGTGTTAACGTTTAGTTGTAAAACAAGTTGCTTCAGCGTTTCTAATTTGGTCTTTTATCAAATTACTGTGGCTACTTTCCATATCTAAAGTTATGTTATGGCTTCATTGAAGACTTCAAATAAGAATCTTATCCTAAAACTGTTAAGGGATATTTTGAGCCTCAAAATGTTGCATGTACTTGAAGAATGGGCAGAAAACAAGTTAGTATATACTAGTCTGTTTAAATAATTATACACCTGACCATAGAAAGTGCACAATTGGAATTCACTTCAATGATTTTCTGTGCTTCAGATGTATTAAAGCATTTCTATCATTGATGTCTTTGATTCTTTTATTTTTATGTTACTTTGTTTTATGTTACTATTTTCATCTAGCCCTGTCATAAAACAGATTGATATAGCAGTGATTTTGAGTTGTTCTAAGCAATTTTATAGATACCTGAAATTCCTTTAAACATATAATTGACAATCTGAATGATTGAAGGCATTAGTATGGTAACATTGTGTCAGCTTTTATTTAAGAAAAAATATGAGCAAAAAAGTAAAAGAAGAATTATATTATGCCTTCCTTTTATGTGGTTAGAATAGCTTAAAATAACTTGTTTTTGTATTATGCTTATAAATGAATCCTTAGTAATGCATCACATACTTTACAGATGTGCGGACATGTTGTCCGGGGAAGCATCAATGGAGTGCAGGCGAGGTGCTTCCACATGTCGCCCCTGTGTGCTGCTGCTGCCAAGGTGGCAATGAGCAACCTAGACAAGAACTCCTACATGCCATATGATAAATTACAAGAGAATCTAAGTGTTGTTAAGAAGAGGTAAGTGATGGTCGAGAATAGTTCACCTCATTTAAGGTGTTCATAATTGAGAAGCTTGTCCTCTGCACGTCTGTGCATTTTAACTCTGTGTTTATCATTTTGTAGTTAGTTTTTTAACTACTTTAATGAGATATGCTCAATAAAATGACAGATTTTAGTAAATTTTAGCAGGAATTATTTTTGGGTATGAGGCTGTGGATTTTGTCTCGCATATTTCTTCAGTTGAGCAAACTTTGTAAAACTCTGACTGCTAGGTCTTTGCTGCATCTTATTGAGGAAAAGTGCTGTAATTTATGCCTGTAGCAATTGTTCAGACATGAGTTTTAACAGGTTAACTTTCAAAGTTGCATTTGTGGGGTATTCTGGTATATTTTGTACTCATATTTACAAATCTGTATCCCAACTAGTGTTAGTATTATTAAATAGGATTCTAACTTTTTGTTTTAATTTCTGTTCAACTGCATGTATGTTGCTCATCTTTCACTAAGCTCGATATTTTCTTTAAGTAATGTGAGTACAAGAAGCTCTAAGACTTTTCTTAATGATGATCATGTAAAGACTTCATTTTCTTTTATATAACAAATATTTCTAACCAACAGGTTGGGAAGGCCAATGACACTGTCAGAGAAGGTCTTGTACTCTCACTTGGATGACCCTGCGTCTGCAGAACTAAAGAGAGGCGAGTCTTACCTGAAGCTGCGACCTGATCGCGTTGCCATGCAGGACGCAACGGCCCAGATGGCCATGCTGCAGTTTATCAGCTCTGGTCTGCCTCGTGTGGCTGTGCCCTCCACCATCCACTGCGACCATCTCATCCAAGCCCAGATTGAGGGTGGCAAAGACTTGGCCCGTGCCAAGGAGCTCAATTCCGAGGTTTACAATTTCCTGGCCACTGCTGGAGCTAAGTATGGTGTGGGCTTCTGGAAGCCTGGCTCTGGAATCATTCATCAGATCATTCTGGAGAACTACGCATTCCCTGGTCTGCTCATGATAGGCACTGACTCGCACACACCCAATGGAGGAGGTTTGGGGGGCCTTTGTATTGGTGTGGGAGGTGCAGATGCTGTTGATGTCATGGCTGACATCCCATGGGAGCTGAAATGCCCCCAAGTCATTGGAGTTAAACTGACCGGAGAGTTGTCTGGCTGGACATCTCCTAAAGACGTGATCCTCAAAGTGGCAGGTATTCTGACAGTGAAGGGTGGCACGGGTGCCATCGTGGAGTACTTTGGACCTGGTGTAGACTCCATCTCTTGCACGGGCATGGGTACCATTTGCAACATGGGAGCTGAGATCGGCGCGACCACTTCTATCTTTCCGTACAACAGCCGCATGCACAACTACCTGGTTGCCACGAGCCGCAAGGATATTGCGCTCCTTGCTGACGAGAACAAGTCTCTGCTCACTCCTGATGAGGGTGCTCCGTACGACCGCATCATCGAGATCAACCTCTCAGAACTTGAGCCTCACATCAACGGACCCTTCACGCCTGATCTTGCACATCCTGTAGACAAGGTGCGGTCTTCCCTTTGTGTGTGTTCTTTTTTAATTGTATGTAGAAGTTTGATTCCTTTGAGCTTCTCTCTCTGTGTGTGTTCTTTGTCGATTGTGTGTATAAGTTTGATTCCCTTGAGGGGCTAGATAAGTTAGCTGTTACCTTTGTGAATGTTTGGCACGAACTTGTGCTTCATGTTGAAATGTAATCAATAGTTCACATTTTTCATGAGAAGGAAGCATTCAACATTTCGTGGAACTTGTGAACAAATTATAGTGCCTATGTACACTGAGAATTTCAAAAATATTTATAAATTTGAATTCTTTTCTAGTCGTACAGTTCTTGGTGAGTCCTGCAATGTTTGTGTTATTTAACTCAATTTTCCAAATCTTCGTGGTTGCGTGAAGGATGTTTTAACAGGAAGCCGCGCAGTAACGCTCTAGAGCCGGGCGTGATATCGTCTTGGAAGGTTGTAGACGAGACTGCAATTTGACTGACGCGCTGCGTTTTTACCTTGGGGGTTTCAGCGTGGGTAAGGCGTCCGGCCATAATGGGTGGGCAGCTGAAACCCCCTACTGGGTTTGGCTGCCCAGTGTGTTCGAATGTTCCGTAGTAAGTACAAAATTTCAATGGCGAGACGATTATAATCTCGAGTGGTAATTATGATCATGATCATATGATTTTCGATGTTCAAATAGTGTTGGTGTCCATCTTACGTGGTAAGTCGGAAAAGCCTGATACTGATTAAATTATGTGACCTTCGGTGCGATATAGTTTGAATAACTGAAGCGCCAGCAAACCCATGTTATTACTAATACCACTACTTCGTGGATATTTCCAACATTGGGATTGTGAATTATGAGTTAGTTTTATGATATGTGTTGATGAATTCAGAGTTGGGTATGATACATGGGAGCCCCTCAGGGGAATTCCTTTACTGTATCTATGGGACTTAGCACTCCCAGGGGGAGAATGTGAAGGCCCAAGCTGAGAGTAAGGTAGGCCTTCTTTTTGTTGAAATAAATGTTTTTTGGTGTGTAAAAGACCATTTTTTCCTCAGCTCACTGCTGTCCTGTTTTTCAGCACCTACTACTTTTTTCTTCAACTTTGATCTTGTTTCATGGTCTTCTTTTTCAACTTACTGTTTCTATGCCTTTTCTGCATAGATTCCTCATTCCCTTTTTGCATATATTCCTCATTCCCTTCAACAATGGTGCCTTCCTCCTTCCTTTCTTTGGATCGTCTTGGTTGCGGATAAGGAGGCTTAAACTAACAAATAATCTAATCTTGAATTTTTCTATTTCTTGAGACGCATTGCTTAGCCTTCTTTGTTAACAAATTTCTTATCTGGCAGGTGGGCGAGGCAGCCAAGAAGAACAACTGGCCCATGAACGTGAAGGTTGGCCTGATTGGCTCGTGCACCAACAGCTCGTACGAGGACATGGGCCGCTGCGCCTCCATCGTCAAGCAGGCCATGAATCACGGCCTCAAGTCCAAGTCCCTCTTCCACATCACGCCAGGCTCTGAGCAGATCAGGGCAACCATTGAGAGGGATGGCATTGTGAGTCCAGATTTGTTCCAATGAGAGTCTGTGCTCTGGGCCTTTACCTTTGTATCGACCTAGCTCTTGTACAGTTGTTGGGAATTTCGGTGGCATATTTTTTCTTTTTCTAGTTATTGAGAATGTTGAAAAATTTTTACTCGATCCCAATGTTTGGTTTGCGAGCTGTCATAGATGGTTACATTCCCTTCATGACTGTATCTCAACTCCTTTAGTGTGATGGTATCAATATTTGGTCACATTTACAGGCTGATATACAATTATCAACCTTTGTAACTTTCGGCGCGATATGTACTCAGTCTGCGAAGCACTAGCAATTTACCTTCACTTACTTGATTGGTCACGTTTATAGGCTGAAACCTTGCGAGGTTTTGGTGGCGTGGTCTTGGCCAACGCTTGTGGTCCGTGCATTGGCCAGTGGGACAGGCAGGACGTGGAGAAGAACGAGAAGAACACCATCGTGACGTCCTACAACCGCAACTTCACAGGCCGCAACGACGCTAACCCCAACACGCACTGCTTCGTTACGTCTCCGGAGATCGTGACCGCCCTCTCCCTCGCTGGCACCCTCGACTTCGACCCTAGGAAAGATGAGCTGGTTAGTGCTGCACGTGTTCTTACCTACTGAATTTTTCTGATTTTGTAACGTTATTATTTTGGTCAGTAAACGTGTAGAACATATTGTGAACTTTCCTGTTGAATTTTTCTTGTGTTTTTCAACATAAAATTATATTTTGGTCAGTAAAGGTGCATCACATGTTGAAAGTTTTACTGTTGGATTTTTCTCATGTTTTGTAACGTAATTATTTTGGCCAGTAGAAGTGCTGCACGTGTTGGTGTTGAAATTTTCCTGTGTTTTGAAACATAATTATTTTGGTAAGTAAAGAGGTAGCACGTGTTGTGAGCTTTCCTGATGAATTTTTTCTGTTTTGTAACATAATTATTTTGGTAAGTAAAGAGGCAGCACGTGTTGTGAGCTTTCCTGATGAATTTTTTCTGTTCTGTAACATATCTATTCTGGCCAGTAAGGTTGCTGTACGTGTTTTAAGCTGCCTGTGGAATTTTTATTGTTTTGTAACGTAATTATTTTCGTTAGTAAAGGTGCACCACATGTGAGGTTTTCTGTTGAATTTTCTTAACTTTTTATAACATAATTATTTTGGTTAGTACAAGTGCTGCACATTTTGAAAGTTTTACTGTTGGATTTTTCTTTTAAATTGGATTGTGTAATTATTCCTGACCTTGGTGGCGTGATTTACTTCCTGGAAATTTTACTCCGAAAAAATGAACGATAGATTGCGGCTTAAATGTTTTTGTGATTTTTCTCTCATAAAGGTCGTTCCAAAAAAATCTGTGCATCAACTTTCTTAGTTGTTACTAATTTGTTAGTTTATAAAGGTTAAGAAAGAGAGGTGAAAACAGTTTTTACACCTAACTTGGAACTTTATGCACTACGCATAGAATTCTAATGAGTAAACCTGTGATTGCTACCTGTGCCAAATTTCTTGCATGTGAAATGATGGAAACAAGAAAATTCTCATTTTGCATTACATGTTACTATTTTTTCAGTGCCATTTATATCTGTGATGTACTGAAAGGTCCCAATGTAATCCATTTATTTGTCCACAGACTGGTGCTGATGGCAAGAAGTTCAGGCTTGAAGATCCCTTCGCGGCTGAGCTACCCGCCAGGGGCTTCGATCCGGGCGAGGATACCTTCCAGGTTTGTTCCTTGTGCTGATTTGAATTTTGTTTCGTTTCTCTCCATGCTGCACTGCTATGATTTTGTTTGGTTTGAGCGATGGTACTTTGACTTTGAAGCTTGGGTGCGATTGTGAATGGAAGTTGCTTGCGCTGTCATTGATAATACTATGAAATATGCTAGATGATGCCTGATCTTTTGTTAGGTCAGGGAGGCGTGCCGTGTCGCTAGGGTGATCTAATTACTAATCATGAAGTGCCGTTAAGCTTGATTGCTTGTTCAGTGACCACTGAAATTGCCATTAAAGGCTTCACCAAGTATTTCTTGTTCCCATATGTCAGAGATTAAAGTTTCAAATCCTCGCTTTTTTTTAAAACATAGCATGGATGGTCTTCTTTGACATATTGTGTTCCACCACCATTATATCGTGTTATAGGTTAGGTAAAGCTAGCATCACTCATCTTTGCACTGCGGATTTCAGCTAAAGGTTGCACACAGAACAAGCAGACATATATCTTCCATACGTGTTAAGAGTACCAACACAGGTGATACAGCAGTCTTAATCTTTACGCTACACGGAGAAGCGCTTCACAAAACTTCAGCACACTAGCTTGCGTTACCGAGTGTCAGTGAATGAATAAGTGGTTTGCATGGCCAGTAATACGTATGTACTTGATGCATACTTAAGTGAACCACTGCGGTAGGCTTTTCTTTTGTTGAAATAGCATAAGGTTTTTACTCAATTATGTTGAGACCACCTTTTTTGGCTCATTGCCATCCCTTTTTCAGTATCTATTTTCTTTCATCTCTAACTTCTATCATGCATCATTAAGTCATTTCAATTTTTTTTTGCCATTTCCATGTTCAGGGTGTGGGAAAACACCCTGTGCATAAATCCCCCCTTTCTTCAATTCCCCTCTAAATGGTGCCTTTTCCCTTCCTCTCTTGGGAACACCTTTGCCATGGTTAGGAAGACGAACAGGCTGATCTAAAAGTGACGTTTGTGTGCAGCCTCCCCCTGCGGACAGCAGCAGCGTAGCGGTGGACGTGTCCCCAGAATCAAAGCGCCTGCAGCTGCTCACGCCCTTCGACAAGTGGGCCGGCAAGGACCTAGAGGGCATGACCATCCTTATCAAGGTTGGTGGCGTCGTTTCGTGTTGTCGATGAGTTTGGCTCTCCTATCAGCGCCATTGCAGCAGAAAGCATGTCGTTATGGATACACTTGACAGCTTGCTCTGTGTGAAAAATTATGGTGAAGAATATGCGAATGAATCAAAATCTGACAGTTCAGTGACATTTACAAATAAACAAATGTGACAATTCAGTGACAGGTAATTAAATGTCGAGTTAGTGTGTGATTTATTTTGTTGTCTGTCCTCATACGTCACCAAACCATAAAATTTGAGGGAAGCTTTAGTTGATGAATTCAGAATTATGCATGATTTAGATTCAAATCTTGTAACAGAATCTGTGCATCGCGGTTTTTGGTGTTTTAATGTAAGTGGACATATTACGTAGCAGTCCAATAACCATGAACATATTTTTTTAAGTTTCAAGCGTTCATGTACCTTACCTTTTTATGGCTAGGAAGTCTTAAAACTAATATAAATTCCACTACTAATTCAAACACCATCACAGACAAAGGGCAAGTGCACGACAGACCACATCTCAGCTGCGGGCCCGTGGCTCAGGTTCCGTGGCCACCTGGACAACATCTCTAACAATATGTTTTTGACGGCCGTCAACGCCGAGAACGGCGAGATGAACAAAGTGCAGAACAAGAAGACTGGCGAGTGGGGCCCTGTGCCGGTCACTGCCAGGGCTTACAAGGCTGACGGCATCAAGTGGTGTGTCATCGGCGACGACAACTACGGTGAGTGTTGTCAGGAGGTGTAGTTTTTATAATAGTGTTGAAATGGCGGTAAGGGGTGTTAGGCAGTGTGGTTTTTATAATAATTATCAAATTGTGACGACCTGTTGGCCAGTTAAATGGTTTGGTTTTGTACAAGTTATCGAAATGGTCAGTCTGTTGGTCATTTAAAGGGTATGGTTTTGTTCTACGGTTATCACAATGGGACGACCTGTTGGCAGTTAAATTGTGCGGTTTTGTACTACGGTTATCGAAATGGGACAACGTGTTGGCCAGTTGAATGCTGCGTCTTAGCAGTTGCCAAAAAGTGATGACCTGTTAATTAAATGTTGTTACGAAATATACATTAATGGAAATTTTGCAAAAAGAACTCGGTTAAAAGCTCAAAATATTGAATTTCTATCAAGTTTCATTTGTGAATTGAGATTTTTTGTATATTCAAGTATTCAGATTGGACTGCGTTGAACTTAGTACAAAATTAGTAAAAATATTTGTTGCTTCTACCACCGTTGATAGGAAACAGTTTAAGGTAGAAAAGAGCTTTGGACAGCAGGTAGTACAATCAAGAATACATGCTCTTTTGGTTTAGGTGACGTTGATATACTAAGTTCGCTTCCTTCCATGACATGTTGCTGGCTGCTAAATATGAGCTCTTGATTTAATCATGAGGGACGCCATAGGCGGACACACCTGCACCTCTTGTTTCACAATATTCCAACTTCTGAGCAAAATTTATTCAACAAATGGTGGGTCGTTCTATGGAAGCCGAAATGTTACCCATCAACTAATGCGCGCCCAATCAAATAATTGCTTGTTATTGAATTTCTTCTTACAAACTTCAAACCATTCCGTATGTGCGTGAAAATAAAGCAAAGAATTCCACACTTGCATTAAAATAAAGCAAAATATTCCATAGGTGTATGTAAGAAAATAAAGCTAAGAATTCCGTAGGTAATTCCATAGGTGCATGAAAATAAAGCATGATTATATTTCATCGTACAAACTTCAAAAAATTCCATACATGCATGCAAATAAAGTCAACGATTCTACACGTGCATAGAAATGTAGCAAAGAATTTTGTAGGACATTCCACACGTGCGTGAGAATGAAGCCAGCAATTACATAGGTGCATTGAAATGAAGCAAATAATTCCAAAAACAATTCTATAGGGAGACTGAAATAAAGCGTGGTTGATGCATTGCAGGCGAGGGCAGCTCTCGGGAGCACGCAGCGCTGGAGCCGCGTCACCTGGGCGGGCGCGCCATCATCGTGCGGTCTTTCGCCCGCATCCACGAGACGAACCTCAAGAAGCAGGGCATGCTCCCCCTCACTTTCTCCAGCCCCGCCGACTACGACAAGATCGACGCCAATGACAAGATCTCCCTCGTTGGACTCGCTCAGCTCGCCCCTGGCAAGGTTGGTGGGGGTGCTATCCGTTCACTGGGTCTTTTTAGGACGTTCTTGGTTAATTATCCCATGTTTTCGCCCAGCTTGACCCTGGCAAGATTGGTGATGGTGCTATCCTTCTGTTCGGTCATTTTAGGACGTCCTTGGTTAATTCTCCCATGTTTTGTGGACGTTAATGTTGGAAAATTGTTTTGTTCAGGAGTGAAGACTTGTGTATGCTTTGAGTCTTGCATTAATATGTCCCTGCTGGTAGGTTTGGAAATTGTACTTCTACAGTGTATCTGTTGTTGCACGTGAGTGTTGGATATTTGCCGTCCAGTTTGTTCTTGGAAACTCATGATTACAAACACTTCAGGTTAGGCGTATCACTTCTTCGTACACATAGAGTAGATATTTCGTTAAAAGTTCATGTACGTTGTTATTCTTGGCAGCCCGTGACGTGTCGCATCCACCGGACGAATGGCAAGGTCGAGGAGATCAAGCTCAACCATTCAATGAATGAGCAGCAGATCGAGTGGTTCAGGGCCGGCTCTGCGCTCAACAGAATGAAAGAAGTTGCTTCCGGCAAATAAATTCTAGTGCAACAGTTTTTAGAGGTGCCTCTGCAGCAGTGATTCTCGACCTGCAGCTGCTCGATGCCATTATCTTCTTTTCAGTTGCTAGCCCGTATTGTCTACAAGAAGTTGTAATGGTGAAAATGGCTGAATTCTGTATATGTCATGCTGAACAGTGTTCTGGATTAGAGAGAGAGTTGGGCTTTGGGAAATTAGTCTACTTCAGTGAATTTATTTGTAATTATGGCAGCATGCAATCCTGACATGAAGAAAGTCATTGAGATTCACTGAAGCGGAGGCTGTTGTTTTAGACATCATGATAATGGCAGCGCCGTGCATAGTTTATTGGCAATTTATGTGTCAGGTTTATGGGATACATTTATAAGGGAACCTCGACTCCAAAAAGAGTTTCAGCATACAGTGTTCTTTTGATTTTAGTTATGTTCCTTGTGGGGTAGAATTTCATATATATCTTTCAACCTGAACTTTGAGCGTTTAGATGCTTCGTCAATCTTATTGCGTCCTGGGCTCAATAATCACTTTGTTTCATTTATTTGGGCGGCGTCTATCTTTGATTACATGAACTTGAACAATTAAGCTCCACGTGCTGATCTTGTTGTTTGGTGGTTTTAGTTGACATCAAATTCCTTGTTTTATGCATTTGAAGTTTTAAATGCGACAAAGAGAAAGCATTTGAAGTTTTAAGGGGTCCCTGATTAAAGTCGTTAAAGTCTTGGCTGTGTTTGAGACTGCTAAAATGCTTCCATAGTACATTTAATGATGACTTTCACGTGTTGTGAGACATTCGCTTTTAATTCTCTCTTGCAGTAGTCTTTTAATTTATTGATTATTGGTCCGAGCCAAGTCAAATTTGGTGCTGGTTGTTGCTATCTTATGTCGTGTTCTATTTATTCTTTCTATTTATTCGGTGTTCAGGTTATAATTTGGATGCTATTGATGCATTTCTTCTCAGCATTTCAGTCGCGTTTTGCAGTGCTTAAATGGCTTTATTTTAGTTTGATTTTTTGTCGGAAATAAAATACAGACGAGTAGAGCGCCTTAATCGTGTTATGAAGTACAATTTTGGCAAGGAACGAGCTTTTAGCTCTCATTGCCGTGCAACCGAGACTATGACATCTTCTAGCATCTCGTAAAAACATCAGAGTTACTGGTAAATGGTACTGAACTCTGGGCACTGGTTCCATTTAATATCTTATTGTTTTACTCAGAAGTCAAGCTGATTTGACAGTATCCATTTTGTCGCTAATGAGAGTTCTCCTATGAATGACTTGAACTCGACGTTTTGCTCAACACAGTTGCTAATTTTTATTTACGATTTGTTCGTTAGTTGTTGGAGGAGATTCTCGTGCAGATAACTTGCTACGATGTTTTAATTCTCCAATTGGGCAGTATTTTCACCATCTGTCTAGTGTTCAGTGTCAGTATGAAACTTATTGATGCTGTCGAATCATTTTCCTTTTTTAATTTTCAATGCTAGTAATTTTAATTATTTATGAGAGCTTGAAGAATTGTAGAAGTGGTGACCCACTTGTATATTCACCCATGTACATGATCCATTCGGTACTGTACATAAAATGATACAAATTACATCGTTTCTTTTTACCCTTCGTTCTCTCGTTCGTTTTGGCTTATTCTGCGCCAAAAATTCAGACAGTCCTAACCACGATGGTGGCCCTTCATTCTACTGGCTGTGAATTTTATCCTTGAACGAAAACAGCTGTGCTCTGAGAGCATTTTTCCGGTGGTATTATAGGCCTTGAACCTGAAGCGCTAGTAACCTTCTTGCACAGTACTACTATTACTTCGGATGGTCATGCGTGCTGAGTACGTAATTTGATAATGACTACGACTAAGTCTTTTGATAATGACTGAGTCTTTCAGTTTGCCTGCCTTTGTTCTCTGCCTTTTCTTCCTTAAACTTTTTACCTTGCAGCTTCTATGCGCAGAGAACTCTGTGTTGGGACGCACTTTGTGCATAGGAAACTTGTTCTTTTCAGTCCATACAAATTACTAAATGGTCCCTTCTCTTCGCTCTCTTGGGATCGCCTTCGTTGGGGCAGGCAATGTTAAACTAATATGATATGGTTAATAATAATTATCATCACTCATTAATAATAATTTTTATTATTATTAATTTTTATTATGGCAATAATAATAGTTATCATCACTCATTAAAAGGTTAGCGGCCTGTTTCCTCTATTTTACTAGTTGAATGAGTCAAAACAAAATCTTCTTAGCTTAATCAATCGTATTCTAACTGGAGCTGAACCTTCTGCCTGTATTTTATCGGTAACAAAATCGTGGAAAGTTATAGATATCGCTACCTCACATCCGCAGAACACGTACGGAGAGCCTCCATGGTTAAATTTTGGCAATAGATTGAGGATGTCCGCCTGCTCGGAAAGCCTAATCACCGACAGTGGGCAGGCGGTAGTCCTTACACTGGAAATTTTGGCACATGGGATGTTTTAAGCAGAATATGAAAAGCAATTTTTTCTTACTGACAGCGTTGCCTCATCGCTCATTCTGATCATCACAATTGAGTTAAGTGTCTACATTTTTTTTCCGGTGTTTTTGTACTGGCAGAGTTAGCCGCAGCTTAGACGGTAAACAAGATATTATATAACTTTGATTGCGCATAACTTGAATGAAGCACACACAACTGAGTGTGCTTTAGAGTCTGAGCACACAAGAGGCTGAGGCATTTCTATTTATCCGTCTACTCTCGGTGCGACATGAAAGCCTTCTCTGAAACGATAGCAAGCCTATTTGCTGTTATTAATTTAAAAATTCAAAGTAGTTTAAATAATAATTTATTAATTTGGTTCACAAATTTTATAAATTTTAGTTGATAAATTAGTTCTTAATTAATTTCTATAAAAATTGGTTTGTTCCTCACGGGGGTGTTGCCTTGTCAACGCCCAAGGGAGAGTGTGTCATCCCTGGGATTCCTGATACATTTTCCTACCTTCGCATCAAGAAATTTTTAAAATCCAATGTGCCACACATCTCATGTATCATTTTTGAGGAGGGAAATACATGGTTTCTCTGTTTTTCTTTCCATCTCTTTCTTTCATTAGATTTCAGGTAAAACTCTATCCACCAACTTTAGCCACTAAATTGATTTTTGCAATCAGCTATAGATGTTATGACCATCCATGTAAATAAGGCATTTAATTCCGTTGGTTTAACAAAAAGTGACATTGGGCTAGATTTAAAACAATCTTCTGCTGTGTCGCTTATGGTAAATAAATTGTTTAAATCAAATTGCGCGTCAAAAAACATAGATCATTAACCAATTCAGGTATTATTACTTCGTGGGGGCTGCAGCCAACGACGATCGTATGTGCTATCCCATTTATAATGTCATCACGTGAAAATAGTTGAGTTTTTTTTTGCTTATGTTTCTTAGCCAATTAATATATGATACGAGCCTCTTGCATTAAATAAACTCTTAGGAGTGACGTTCATGGTTCAGGAGTGGGGTCACCGCGGCCTGGTAGTTGAAGGCGTTCGCGTTTCTCGGGAAGGGTCGATTTCCGGCGATGCTTGCCCAGTAATGACTTTTCTTCTCGTGACTTTTCCCCGTTGGGGAACGTGAGATCTTAGCCACAACCCAGGGTTCCAGGTTTCAACCTAGGTGTCGGAATAAGGTCCCAACTCAACCAGGGGTAATCGTCATTGAGTCCTTGTATTAGTTACGAGACATCTGAAAAAACCATGTACAAGATCAAATGTTTCAGGTATGATTAGAATAAATCATCTTTCATATCTTCGTTGGTTGGTTTGTAATTAAAAGAGGATCAAATAATATTATGCGTACATACTTATTATCCTACATAGAGTACTGTGAGTACAATATCTAACTTCATGAGAGAAGTGATGTGCTACGAAGATTAAGAACCTGCCCTAGTGGCGGCTAAATGAGAAAAGGAAACCTTAATTCTACTTAGATGAAACTTATCGTATAACGTGGGTATTTCCAAAAATAAATTCGTTTGGGAGGCTCATTTTATCGAACTCGGCACTCAATCGAGCGTTCAGTTGATACTTCACCCATTTGGTTGTCATAAAGCTAGCGGAATTACATAAACAACATCGGCATCTACGGATGCTTTATTTCCAATTGAAGCATGATACATATCACCTTTTACATTGGTTTTTCAAATGCCTTAGAACTAACACCAGGACGCCATGACGCTTTCCCCCGGTCAAAGACCGGTACCCATTTCAGACACCTGGGTAGAGAGGGGCATTGTGCTTAGTATTTTTCTCCTATACCCAACAGAGAAAATCGCCACCAGCGCCGAGACTCGAACCCGGGTCTCCCCACACGGAGTCAGGTCCTATACACACACGGCTATGGCGAGCGAACTGCATACAATCCTTGTATGAAAGAGTCGTGACGCTTGTATGATTAAAATGCAGACCATTGCATCAAATGACTTCTGCATTCGAGACCTGCATTTGTCATTCGCACTATGCGTAGATAACTGAGCTGAATTGTATGCATAAATTCTTGGTCAAACCGTATAAATTTGGCTGTTATTAATTTGGTCATAGAAATGCTTCAGAAAATTCATCCTGCGCTTGGTAAATAAGAAACTCTCTTCGTAGAATTACGCAGCAGCGATACACTGTGCGGTTCATCACTATAGGGTGAACGATTTCGCTGTGGCCACCTTAGTAGTTATACTTTTGTTATTTTCTATCAAGTTGGGATGAGCCTGCCGAACGCAATCGATAACGTCATAACCTTCAAGTTGTTGATATGTTGTTTTAAGTTGTTGATTTGTTGTTTAAGTTGTTGATATATTGTTTAAGTTGTTGATATGTTGTTCAAGTTGTTGATATGTAGTTGAAGTTGAAGTACCAAGTTGATTTAACGTAATTGACTACATGTTACCGAACTCGGTGACGATGAAAGTTATCGTAGTGGAAAATTAATTCATTCCTTTCGACTGTTTTTATTTCTGCTTTGGGTGTGATTCAGTAAAAAATGTGTTCAAAATTTCCAAGGTCCAATATTTGCATGGTTCATTTATCTGAATATTCTTTCATCATTTCACATACAAGTAACAAATCATATTCATGTATTGAAAATTTGCATTGAGAGTTGCCTAAAGTATTACATTGGCTCTTAGTGAGACCCTGTTTTGGGTTTGTCTTGGAGAAAAAATATTTCATTTCACTTTATATATATCGGAGTATCCATGATACGCACGAACACCTTATCTTCTGTCATATGGGCGTTCAAGAATTGATTTGTTTCCCCAGAAGGTGAAAATTACTTAAGGATATCCCATGTCGGTAGCAAGATGGTTTCAAGTAGTTGCGGGTGTGATGCTTGTAGTGGTTCACTTAGAAGTGACCGCATCCAAGCTCAACATTGCTGAAGCTACGACCAGCAAGGTTCATCATCATCCGAACGTGCTCATTATCATTGCGGATGATCTCGGCATTGGAGACGTCGGATGTTTTGGCAACGACACCATCAACACTCCGTCCATAGACAGGTGCGTCAATAGCTCTATCAATTGCAGTTTAAAAATTGAATCCATTTGTTTTGGTCTGTTGTGTGAGTTTTACCCATTTTGTCTGCCAAGGAAGAAATCGATGAAAGCTTGTATATTTTCTCACAGCAGGTGATGCTGGGATTTACTGACTGTTATTGAACTGAGTAATTGAAATTTACCATTTTATTTAGTATATTTTTGGCTTAGAAATGTTCATATTCAAATTTGGTGTATAAGAAAACATTCTAAAGTTATCGCTCATGCCGTTCTGGAGACGCGTTGTACTGTAATGCTTTACCAGCTTTCTAGTGAATAGTACGCGATTTCATCTTAAAGCCAGTGAGCAAGCGCGAGTAGCAGATCATAATACACATTATTATTAATCGAGACAGCAACCATAGGAAACTTGCGGGTAAAAGTCGTTCTTAGCACTGATTTCTTCTCTTGTTCATTTCACGTACATTAGGGACTAATTTCAAATTTTTAACCATAAATAACTAAATGTTGTAAGCCTAGCTATCCTTTTCCGTATAAATTTTTCAGATCCCTTTTTTATGAATTCTTTTACCATTCCGTACGGGGTTGTGACTGAAGAAGATTTTGCTGTGTCTTAACACTGTGACCGCGATGGGTTAAACTGAAGTTCAATATTCAACTCTGATTTAAAGTCCATTGTAGTCAGCAATTTTGAAAATAACAAACATTACCTGGATCGTGCCTTCATTTAGCTTTAAGTAAGTATTTATGAAAACTGAGTTTGTGACTACTGGTCGGTGAGAAGCATTTTGAAAATCCCCCCTGGTCACTGGTGGTGCACGGTGCGGTCAACCTATTAAATGCTCAATGTTATTTGAGAGATATGTAGCATCTATGCGCGGTGCAGAATTGGCGGTTTTTATTTAAAAAAAAACTGGCGTGGGTGTTGATTTAAATGTAGTTAAAGTGTTGAGATTGACACGTTGAATGCGATATGACCCATCGGTGGATCGCTTGAAAAAGTTTACACAATTTTTAAAAATGATTGGTATTTAATGTACCCAGTTAATGTTTGACATTTATGAAATTTCTTATAACTTTTAAATTTAAATTTGAGTTGAATATTGAACTTCAGTTTAACCCATCGCAGTCAACGTGTTAAGTCAAGTTTTATACATCTGTTCTCCGCTTGTGAGAAAGGCCAGCGTTCCGAGCAACAGACCACTAATGTTTCCATGGCTTCATTAGGCTACTTTATTAATATTGATGGGCTTTCTGCTATTCATAAAAGTTTTCAAGGTGTAAAGAAAAATGAACTTCTGTTTGATGATTCTATTTATTCACTCGTCATGAAAAGCCGATAGTTGCCTTCATAATTTTTCTTAGCCTAGCTAAATTGCTACTGTACAAGTGACGAGATCATAAATTTTTTCCGGATTTGATTTCGCATTCCAAATTTTCGGATTAATTAAGGATGCGCTACGGAGACGTCGGAAAAATTCGAGTAAATTTATAATTGGAAGGTAATCCAAGTTTTCTTTCGGATTTATTTGTTTAGCACGTTGTCTACGATGGATTAAACTGAAGTTTAATATTCAAAACAAATATAGAATCAATTGTTGTAAGCGATTTTGAAAATGGCCAACATTAACTGGATCATATCTTTGTTTAGCTATAAGTATTTATGAAAATAGAGTATGTGACTACTGGTCGGTCAGCAGCATTTTGAAAATTCCGTCCGTGTACACCGGCGGCTCCAGTGAGCAACCAACGTGCTAACACGTTGACTACGATTGCCCCGGTCGTAAGGCAGATATGGTTAGGATGGAAAAAACTAAATTGAAAAATCGATTTTGCTGTTCGAATAAGTTTCCATTCTTTAAACAAAATGTACAAAATATAAGTGGACGATAATATTTGCCCCAGACGATAAAATGCCTTCAAAAAGAGGTCGCGATATGGTTGACATGTTTTTCATTTACTTTGGTGCATAAATGAGCAATTTACCTAGAGGTGCACATTTGTCCCAATGTGTAGTCAACGTGTTATTAAGTTGAAAGCAGGGCTGATAGGTTGAAGTAATTAGCTTAGGTGAGAGCAGGTTTCGTTAAACTAGGAAATTTGATTTATTTAATTTTTTTCCTAATAATAACGTAATTAGATCATAACTAAAGTGAGGGTTGAGCACACTGCAAAGTTTGGTCACCCCCAGGAAAGATGGCGTTTGGCACCTCAAGCTATGGACAAGCCATTGGGACTTCCATTTCTTCTGCTCACTCTCCTTTTGACAGTTTCTATGCATTCTTCGTAATTTCTTTTTTGTATATTTTACATCTTTCCTCTGAACTTGCTGGTTGGCTTTATACGCAGGGTATCCGGTGTGAGAACACGCCTCGAGTACAGATTCCTCGTTTTCGACAGTTCACACTAAATAACCCCTTCTCTTTCCTCTCAAAGTATTTGCACTACGAAAACGAAACCTTGAACTAAATAATTTACTCCAGGGAATCTCGAACTTACCTATACATAATAACCATGCCGCTACACCTTGTGCATTGATTCCCAATTTTCTTTAGTCCATTGTAAATGGTCTCTATTTCATTCGAACCTCTCACTCCCTGAAATAAATGCGCCAACATGTTGCCAATTTCTCATAATTTACCTGGACATTTCTCGCACTCTTTGGAATACCGGGAGCATCCCTTGGGGGTGCGAGCATCCCAGGTTGGGAACCCCTGCTCTAAAAAGCTCCAAACTAACCAATAATATTAGTTATAAAATCATTCATTGTTATATTATGACAACAATAATGCAGCCATGTTTCTGACGCCGTGGTGCAGGCTGTGCAAGGAGGGCACGCAGCTGACACACCACCTCGCCGCCGCCGCCGTCTGCACCCCCAGCAGGGCTGCCCTCTTCACTGCCCGCTACCCCCAGAGATATGGTCAGACGGTGCCTCTTCTTATTTGGGTTCTGTAGTCAAATATTCGATCTTTTACGAAAAAAATGGTATTGTTGTAAAAATGGTGCCCATTTCATATGGATTCACCGCTCAAAGATTCGATTTTTATGGTAAAAATGTTATTGTAAAAATGATACCCATTTCCTATGGGTTCTCCACTCAAATATTCGTTCTTTTGTGGAAAAAATGATTTTATTGTAAAAACATTTAGTGCATGACAAAGATTCGTTCTTATATAGTAAAAATGTGTTTTTTTTTTGTTAGAAAGAATTTAGTACTGAAGAGTTTTTTCTCAGATTATATTTTTTAATCTTAAATCCTCTTATAGGAGGAATTGAGTTTTGAACATTCTTTCCTAGAGTAGTAGAGTCGTTTTTTACTTTAGGTAGAATTCATTGATCTGTTCTTAAGTTAGAAGCTTTTTTATATATTTTAGAAGAATTCAGTTTTAACGATTCGTTCTTAAAATGGTTGTTTTTTTATTATTTTGGAAACTGTTCAGTATTTAAAGCTACAGTCTTAGAGACAACGCGTTTTTCACTTATTTTTTGAAGGAATTCTAGAATTAAAAATACTTCGTAGAACAGTAGTAGGTCGACT
Source organism: Platorchestia sp. MABIK (assembly GCA_014220935.1). Taxonomy (NCBI): domain Eukaryota; kingdom Metazoa; phylum Arthropoda; class Malacostraca; order Amphipoda; family Talitridae; genus Platorchestia; species Platorchestia sp. MABIK. Next base: position 6,793 of record JACJUY010008892.1, on the reverse strand, counting down.
AAATTAGAATAAAATACGCATCCATGTTTGTGCATGGCGGGATGAGGTCAAGACTACAATAAATCATGTTGAATTTTAAATAAGCCTTTCAAGTTTTCAATAAATACATTAAAAAATGATAACTATAGTGGGTGTTGTGAAATTCGATGCGTATATTTTAACCATATACAGAAAAACGCTAAATAAAACGATTTTCAGGAGTGACAAAAGCGTCAAAACTCCTTTGTTTTCGAGAAATGATGACCTGAAATAATTTTAGATTCCCGTAAGAATAACCTTAAGCGCGCGCCAACAACCTGCACAAGAAGTTAGATTTTACTCGTTGGCTGCATTGTATGCCTATGCCTACGGGAATCTTAAGTTATTTCAGGTCTTCATTTTCCGAAAAAGGAGTTTTCAGGTTTTTGTTACTCGTGAGAATCGTTTCATTTAACGTTTTTCTATATATGGTTAAAATACGTGAACCGAATTACATCCATGCACCTCTTGTCACGAGACAGTCCAGAAAGGCAAGAATGTTTTTTTTTCTATTTCCAAGGTAAACTTAATTGATTGATGCTTAAGATTAAGATATTTTAAAAAGTGTTCAACATGAGATGGAGATACTTTCAGACGTCAGTACACCGTAAACTACCTTTCACACGATTAGGCTCCAGTTTCTTTAGTTTTTGTTCAACAAGTTTCAAGATAATTGTCTCCAAATTCTAATCAATAGGGGGTAACAAAGTATGTTCAACTTTCCAAAGTGTTCATTGTGAATTGGAATTTTTACGCACGTATTTCACAACCAATGGGTTTCCGTTGGGTGTCATTGATTCGCAAATTAAAAAATTTCTCTCGAAGCAATAAGCGTCACAAGCTATTGAAGAAAACAATGAAGACCATTTATGCTTCTCATTCCCGTATTTTGGAGTACCACCTGAGAAATTGTCACATAAATTAAAATTACTATGTGAAAAATACTTTCATAACTTCCAGTTACTCGTCGCTCTTGTAAATAGTTCCAAGGTGGCTTCTTTTTTACGGTAGAAAGATGCGCTTCCCATTGATATGCGAGCCTCTCAGGTTTACTCTAGCAGTTGTGTGCAGTGCACATCATCGTACGTCGGCATGACGTCACGGAATTTTTATATCAGAGTGGCAGAGCTTCGGGGTAGAAGCTTCCGTACTGGGACTCAATTAGCACACCCCTCTCACTCCGCAGTACGCAATCACGCCCGAACAAATGTTATGTACCCATATCATCTGCAGACTTCAAAATCTTAGACTCTGGCTCAACCCCGTATGACCAGAATTTTAGAGTCTTCATATATTTTTAAACGAAAACCTGCCCTCAACAACAATGACTGTTTGAACCCGTTGCAAATAGCTAATAGATAGATATGTTTTCAATTTTATTTTTCTTTGACATATTTTTGTCTCCGTGATTTTTTTAGGACTATCATTAACAGTTTTTCGATCTTTTATTTCACACAAAATGATTTGTACTTTTTGAACTGATGATGGAGCTGGACCCTGAAGCATTTTCCCATTAAATATGGTGAATTTCCTTGGAATTTTACCCGTTTTCAAATTCCTCATAAACTTGCGATTCAAGCAAACGACTGACCCGTTCAGATATATCCAAATTTCAATATATTTCATGATTTCAATGAACCAGCAAACCGATGATTAGTTCGCACAAACAATGATCGTCAAGATCATTGTTGGACGACTTTGACTTTTTACTCTCGTACCATACATTTACTGTAGAACTGTTCGAAGGTTAAGCGAATTTTTCTGTTACCTCATACCACGCGACCGAATACATAAATACTGAATACATCAACCTGCCGCCGCAACTCTAAAGTGACCAATATGTGTGCACAGCGTCAGAACTGCTTAAAGCATCCGTACTATTTGAAATGAAGCAAATACCTTACGATGTTATCGCAGAAACCAGAGCACGCGTTTTTGTTCAATCTAGAATAAACTTTTAGTATACAAGTAAGCATTGTTTACGTATGCGGTCTTTTCATATTGCGCACAAGATTTTCAAAAAATCACCCTATTAAATCTATTCGGTATATGTGCACAAATCTGGTAATTTCGAGTGCATCGCAGGGCTGGCGGGCACTGTAGGCACGCCTCCAGTGCTCACCCACGTCGCCATGCTCGCAGGGCTGCCAACCTCCGAGCCCACCATCGGCAAAGCCTTCTCCAGGGCCGGCTACAGCACCCACTTCGCAGGTAGGCTGAAAGCTCCAGTCCGAAATCGAGTGCTTTTAGCACTTTTGTGTTGACGTTTTTCTGCATCTTTAAACCGTTCAATGCATGGTGTATCGAATATGAGACACCAATTTTTACTGTATATAGAGAGAATTAATTAAGACAAGTGCATTTCTGCAGTGTGTACCGCTAATGAGACACACTATACGTAAAATGAACGCGTATGATACATCCCTCAAGTGGTAGAGTTGAATTTGGACGCCATTGTTAACGAGTGCTAACACAAATTTCCAAAAACAATTCTTGCAATGAAGAGATGAAACGGGGAATGGTAAAATACTTCTCGAAAAGTGTTTTTAACTTTTTGGTTGTGATGTGAGCAGCCGGTGTACAGTGAGGGAATTTTCATAATGCAGCGGACCGACCAGTAGCGACAAACTTTATTTTTACAAATACTCGTAATTAAATTAAGGCACTATCCAGTTAATGTTTGCTATTTTCAGAATTGTTTTCTACCATTGACTCTGAATTTGAGTTGAATATTGATTGAACATCAGTTTAATCCATGTCGATCAAATAATTAATCCATCATTGTATTTACAGCAAAAAGCAGGCTTAAACGTATCTGTTTGTGCTCGGTGAATCGATGGAGAGTAAGTTGCTCTGATGCTCAATTCTTTACGCAGGTAAGTGGCACTTGGGCAGCAGATGCGGGCTGCTGGGGCGCAACTGTGATGGTCCAATGGCTCATGGCTTCAACTCGACCTTCTGGCTCCCCTACACTCTGTCCGAGCTGGCCATCGGAGACTATGCCTTCTGGTTACTGCCCCCTGATGATTTCTACTCCAGGGTGAGTGGCTTATGACTTAGAGGTTACTTTCATTGTATCACACAACTGCAATTCTGCGTTCTAGAACATTAGTGAAAAATTTGTGCTTTCTTTGTTTTGAATATACCATGGAAGTTATCTTCTCCCTAACCATTCTCTTGCAGTTTGATTCATGCATTTTGTGTACGAAAATTTTCTGTTATCTCTATTTTCTGATATTTCGTTTATATTAGTTGAGATTTGGTGTCGAGCTTTTGACGAGGCTACTTGAAGATTTTCTTGCAAGATTTTTGTGCGAATTTTTTATAATTGAATGTGTTTGTTATTCGGGGCTGCTTAGCTTTATGATGAAAATCAAAACTATTTCTCGAGTGAGAAGTACCTATCTTCTGACCTCAGGCTTCGTGAAGTGAGCGTGTTCGTTACTAATTAGTTAAACGAAAAAAAAATTATTTAGCAAGAAAAAGGCGTTCGAGTTGATGGCTAACTTGGCATTTTTTTTGCAGTACCGTTTCCTACGTTGTTACACTTTTTATTGCTTGATATGATTTTTTCTTTACACCGAATTTAAAAAACTACGTTTTCTTGAAAGCAAACTCAATCATTCATCTTTTCCTGAAATTTGTTTTTAAAGCATCCCTAAAGTTTAATCTTACAACAACGCTTCACTATCGCCTTTATGGCGGATAGAGAGGCTTAAACTAACTAATAATCTAATAATCAATCAACGCTTCACTGCAACTTCCCAATTCTGATCGAACTTCTTGTACAGCAAAGTTAAATTTTACGGATGATATTGAAGTCCTATTCTAATATCTC